>VOQZ01000992.1:0-262846 GCA_008079305.1 Phytophthora palmivora
TTGCCGTTCACTTAGAGTTTGTATACTCTTAATAGCACGCTTCCCTCTAAGCAAGGTGCTCGTGTGACCCCGTCACACCCAGATCCCCTTATTTGGTCAGTGGTGTATACTACACCACTGATCGTTCAAATTAAAGTATTGAATTTAATAGTAATACGTGTATAGACCAAATTATCTAATCAACAATCAATACATACTTCCCCTCCTTCGGGACATCACTGTGAGGGGCAATTTGTCTTATTAGCTCTGGAAAGTTAGACCTCGCTAAAGTTCCCCCCCCCTTGGGTCGAGAGATCTGGTTCGGTGTGGAGCCTGGCTCGTGACACCACATGTCGAGTCCCTTGATCATGCAACTTGCAGCAATCTCTGTGACGAGGCGGGTGAACGCCTGAATCGTCCAGGTGTATAGTACGCGTTCCAGATGGGAACTCCGTTTGGGGTATTCCAACTAGAACAACCTCGGCTAAATTACTTCAACCGAGGTGGCGTGTGTCCTTGTGTCAATCCCTATAGGTTCGTTTGTCTTCGTAACCAGGGAAATGCACCGCAGGTGAGTTGTCTTCTAGATGTAGGTCTTGGTCGCAGGGCCGAACGTAACTTCTTAATACGTAGCCTCCACAGCAGTTAACCAGATATAAACAATAAACAACTAATCAGAGTTATATACAATATGCAGCCTCTCCTTATTCTTTCGGACCGTGGAAAGGTCGGTCACTTCACTAGTCGACTGGTCGCAATTCCGGGATACTAGTCAATCCCGGCCGACCTTCTTCTAAACGCGCACCACTCCCAATATAGGAGAAATTAACGTAAGCAATACAATCCCTTCACTCAACAGTACTTTCGTTCAAACTCTTACGTTGAGACTGATACAACAACGCAAAAGGTAATCGGTTGAGAATATGAAATGCGGGACCCCTTTCGGAGAGACAACCGCAACTAAGATATGGAATGGGCGGTTCACTCCGAATGTGTGGTTAGCCACACCCGGTCCCCAACCCAATGTGGCCTAGAATACTTACGAGAGCTCCACGTTGGATGCCTTGCCACACGCGCCTTCACACCACACCTAACCGGGCCTCCTGGTATACTTCTTCAGGCAGGCTTGTCCGGGTCGCTTGTGGGTTTCTCGGTAAAACGAACTCTGATTATATGTTATCTGTCCTATCTTTGGTCTAGCTGTAATGCATGCATGCACACTTTAGACTTACTTTCAGTATACCTTCGCTTGCGTCATCATTGATGAGTGTTTCACATTCAGTGTTCTTCGTCTGCGTCATCATTGATTGTCTTCGTGTATCTGTCTGCGTCATCATTGATGTGTGGTTGCTTGATCTTGGGATCTGTCGACTCTTGGTTCTGGTTGACTGATGGTTCTTCTTCGACTGTTCTTCAATACTTCCTTGCACAGAAAGCAGATCTTCGTCGGCTGACTTGGTGTAGCTATGATGAGTCTCTTCATCTAGACTTGGTACGTCCAGACATCTTCGTTCAGACTTCATCTCTCTCTTGGACCATCTTGGCCTTACGCTTGGTGACAGTAGTGTTTGATGATCTTCAATGGGGACTCATTGTCTTCATGTACTCGTATGAGTGTGAGGCCATGTCAAGACTAGGTGGCTCGATCAACTATGCTTAGTTGAGAGCTCTTCCGCGCCTTTTGAGCATAACCTGTCGTCGGGAACTTGGTACCATCCAGACTCCTTCGTCTGGGTTCTCTTACGTTTGGGATACCTGGGCCCTCCATGGCCTTCCCACACTCCAATCACTTTCCACAACCCATTTGTCATCCACTTGTCACACGAAACTGGCCTTCTGATCCACCAATCAGGACCCGTTTGGGCGGGACTCGGAAAAATCCAGAGTCACATCGTGTCAACCGCCCCTCTGGTCTTGATCCATCATTGAGTCATTCACCGAACTGGTTGATCATGAACAGACAGCACGCCAAACGCAGGTCCGGCCGGAGAGTTAAATTCACCGTGGATCCCGCTGGGACTCTGCCCACTCTGGCGTCACTTCTCTGCACCCTTTCACAGCCAACTCACTTTCCATCAGTCTCTCGGTTAGATCCGAGGTCAAGAACCTTTCGCCCACAGCAACTTCCTCATTCGAGAACAAGCATCATGGCGTCTACGTCGTCCAGTAACCCGTCGCTAATCCCAGCACAACTCCCGCCTGCGGACACCTCAGTGGAGGACACCGGGGCGGGTGCGGGTAACAGCGGCGGCCTACCACCTGACAACGACGTCCCCACACACGAAGACCGCGACTCCAACGTCGACGGCAACGACAACAACGCTGGCAACTTGGGGAAAGATGCTGGGGTCGACAACTCGGAGGTTGCCGGTGATACGTCCCGTGACATCCAAGAATCCTCAGAGCAACCTTCCGGTGACAGTCCGTCGAAAGGGAACGACGTTCCTTCGGCTCAAGACACTTCTGGGGCTTCGTCGGGGATGGATCGACCTATCGGCGGGCTGATTACGTTGGACCAGTCACTCAAGCTTGCCATGACTGGCATTTTGCCCAAAGACGGGAACAGCACTGCTGATGTGGTGAGAAGACACCTTCCCGCTATGTGCTACCCACTCCGCGAGGTTTGGATGAAAATACTTCCTGGTCGGCGTTCCTGCTCACCCAGCTGCATATCGGGCAGGGGCCTATGTCCAAGACGGGTATGGTGGCACCGAAGCGATGATGGTCTTTGATGGATTAACTAATCAAGACCTGGATGATCTCGGTCGGATGCTTGGCAATCACGTGGAAGTCCGCGAGATGACACTCCGTCCATACATGAACGTGAACCCCCGTCAGTAGTCAACTTGGAGATCACTCTCAATTCGCTCTCTATGCGTCGGGAGATGGCATCAATCTTGACGCAGTTTCCCTTCGGACGCTTTGCGGAGCGGTTGTTTTATACTGTCTCCCTTTTACACCGCGTCCTCGAGTACCATCGGAGTCAAGTTTCAACCCAGAGTTCAGGTGGTGTCACCATCCAAGACACTGCTCTAAGATCCAAGTATGACAGCTTGTGCCGCGACTTCGGCTTCTTGGAGAAGTATCGGGAGCAGGAGGCAGCGGCTGTCCGGACTGAATGGAGACCATCAAGACCAATCTGGAAAGTGATTTCGGCAGCATGGCCGAGGAACGTGCTGCGTTGGAGTCACGACTGAATGACCGCATCCAAAAGCTGGAAGGTCAATTGGAAGACGCCAACAGGACCATTGGCCGGCTGAAACAAGAAAATCGAAGCGCCCTGGACGCCGATAGATTGATGACGTTCCTGAATGATCACGGTAATAATATTCGTGGTCGTTGGCCTCGTCTTCGGCATCTCCTTCGACACTTCCAGAAGGGAACGACTCCTCCGGCTTCCTGGAGGACTTGGGTCACAGTGGAGGCCGTGGATAAGCCTTTCCGAATGGTTCCTCCGTACCCAGGACCACTTCGTTCAGATAGTGAGGCAAGTGAAGATGAGGGGGCTCCAAGTGGAGACACCCTCGAGCAAGAGGAGAAGTCCGAAGATCGCCCTCCACCGTCTGGAAGTTCACCAGCGTCTGATGCCAAGGGCACTCCATCCAAGCCGGAGTCAAAATCCCAATCTAAGTCACAATCTCCAACCAAGCAACCGGCAAAGGGTCCAGTCAAGCAATCGCATCCGACGTCTCAACTGATGCGTTTGACATCCATGAAGTCTCAGGATGGGGACATCGAAGTGCAGACGCGTCCGTCCACTCACCCGGAATCGGACAAGCGGGCTCTCCCTCATGACGGGCATCTCAAGAACAGTACCCAAGACATCGCTGGGCGTCTTCCAGACTTCGTCGCTTGGAGTGATCTCCGCAAGGATGTACTCCTTACTATGCAGATGAGCTTCGGGTATGCCCTCTCTGTCGAGATGATGGGTGAAGACAAGATGGCTCATCACCGGTTCCCGGAAGCATCGCTGGTAGAGATGCTCATCCAGATGATGTATCACCGTTGTCTGGACGAGACCAAGTGGACGAAGTACGTCCCGGAGTATTACTACACGTTGGCCGAAGTGATATTGAGGGATCGATTGGCTCGTGGCGTGTACCCTCCGGAATGGCCAGAGCTCTGTGATGTCATGAAAGACTCGCTGAATGCTCACGAGACCATCGAGATTGAAGACTCGGATGAGAAAGATGATCCAGATGATGAAGACTACGCGGACGACGATAGTGATACACTGAGCAAGACATCGGCTACGGGCAGAAGCTGTTGTCATCCTTCGGGTCTTCCGACGAGGACGACGAAACTCCCAAGCCTAAGACCAAGTCTTCATCCAAACGGGCTCGACCTTTGTCCACTAGCTCTTCTGACGCCAGCACGGACTACAGCAGCAAGCCTCCACGTACTCCTTCCAAACGTCAGCGTTCCTCCCAGTCCGGGAGTTCTGCCAAGTCCAAACGGTCTCGCTCTGGTGCCGAAAGGACCAAGTCCCCTCTGGCTATGAAACGGTATCGAGAGTTGACTAAGTCTGAGCTGGCAGAGATCGAGATTCCTGCTCGCGGTGTCGTCTCTTGGCGTCGTCGTGGCATCCTCACTCGATTCTCTCCGGTCAAGGATGTCGCTGAGAAGCAGACCCCTGGATTTCCCGATTACGCTCCTCAGATGACTGAGATCGTGCACCTGAAAGATAGATGGATGCCGATGGAGAAATCGTATCGGAAGCTGATGGCTACGAAACCTTGGAAGGACATGTACTCCAATCGGGTGAAGACTCTGTACTTCCATGAGCGTAAGAAGTTGACTCCATCGCCATCCGTCTTCTGGATGAGCACGTAGCGTACATGCGCAAGCATGCTCGTGCCTTCTACGAGATCCTGCACTGGTTCACCATGAAAACCAAACCTGGGAGGGATGAGGATGGTGATGACGCTTCGCTTTACGATAAGTCCGCGACACTCCATCTGGAACGGTCCAAGCGTCACGAGGCGGTCGGCCGTCCCTTCGAGTCTCGCATCGCAAAGTTGATCGAGCGTGGTCTTCCAGCAACGATGGTCTGGGAGCCAGGTTTCTGGCTCTACCCAACCAAGGTTTGCCACCTGTACTTAATGGATCCTTCTACCAGGAATGACCAAGGGAAGAGGTACACTCTGGAAGAGCAGATCGAATTGGCGGAGCGCGAAGAACCCAGCCGAACTCAATGGACTGCGTACTGCACTGACGTCGATCGGCTAGCGCATGTTCCGATTGAGATTCGCAATATGGCCATCCCAGTCGAACAACGTTCAGCAAATCCCATCTCTACGCCTCGCGCTACTATCCTCTAAGTCTTTAGGGTGCGCCCCTTACTTGGCTTGGCGCCTCGCTTCACGTATTGCATGTCTAACACCACTCAATGCACTTCCTTCATTTTCTTCTGCCTTCATTGTCCTTGTCTAAACTCCATCAACCCTGCTTTTCTCGTTTCAGATTCCGAACGAAAAGTCAATCCACCAATTCCATAGTCACGTACATCTTCTCTCATCCAAAATCACACTTCGAAACATCACCATCCCATGCCTGTTCGCCCCAGTCGTTGCCGACCGAGGTGCTACAGTCTCGGGTGGTCTTCCCCAGCTTGCATAGCCTGAAAACGAGCGTGAGCCTTTGCGCCTTGGTTGAATTCATAAAGCAATGCGCCACAACTCAACTGTGATACTGGGAGCCACTCTGGTTCATCGTAGCCTTTCCACTTGATGAGATATTCACGGACGCGTTTAGATGTGCGAGTCCGCTTGGACCAACGGAGGTCTAGAATTTTCTCTACCTCGTACTCGTTGTTCTGGTTGTCGGCTTCCCAACTATCTTCCGGGAGTAAAGCGGCATCGAAATCATCATTTTCATCGACTTCAACTTGCAGAGTCGGTCGTCGTGGGAACAGGGCTCGCGGCTTCAGACGACTAATGTGGACCCATGGGTTAACGCGGTAACCTGTGTCTTCCACCTTAAGCTTTACCCTGAAGTCATCTCGCACCTCGACGATCCTGAACGGACCATGCCAAAGATGTGCCAATTTGCGGCTTAGCCCTGGCTGGACTTTCGGAATATATAGCCACACAGCGTCTCCGACGGCGTAACCTGCTTTAACTCGTTCGGATAGTTCTTTCCACTTCTGAGTCTGAATTGCGGCTCTCTCTCGTTTGGCTTTCCGTTGCAGATCTTCGGCACAAGCTTGGGCATATCCGTAATCTCGTTGAATCTTCCTACGCCACTCGTACGCCGTTCGCTCTGGAACGCTGGATGGTTTGGGTCCCAGCATAGCTAGGATCGTACTTCGAGCGTCCCAGCCGTGGACTAAATAGAAAGGCGTATCCAAACGAGTCGCATCGAAAGAAGTATTCAACGCGAACATCAAGCGTTCCGCATGGTCATCCCAATCTGATTGGTCTGCTTCTGCGACGTACGCCCGGACACTTCGTATAACCGTCTGGACTGAGCGCTCCTGTTGGCCGTTGGCTTGTGGCCGGTATCCCAAAGTAGCGCGTTGTTTGCTCCCAAGCAAGTCTCGAAAACACTTGAAAACCTCGCTCATGAATCTGGGATCCTGATCGTGGCGAATCATGGAGCTTGCACCGAACCTCTGGAAGACGCGTTCTTCGTATGCCTCAGCGACATCCTGAGCAGTCGTTGAACACATCGGTTTGCACATGACATATCCAGAAAACATGTCTTGAAAGAGGAGTAGAAATGTGTTTCCTCGTTCGGACTCTGGAAGGTGTGTGACGAAATCCATGGATACGACTTCGAACGGTCTTGTCGGCTCGATGTTTCCTGGGGAGGGACCCTGGTTGGGTGGCCGACCTTTGCCACTAGCACAATCAGTGCACTCTTTCACGTAAGCTTCAACGTCGGCGTACATCCCTTGCCAATAGAAATCCGAGCAGAGCTTCTGGTGGGTACGCGTGATACCCTGGTGTCCCCCTTGGAAATCCTCATGGGCGTAATGGAGCATATCCGAGCGGAGAGATTGGGGTACTACCAACCTCAACTCATCCGTGTGACTCCTTGGCCTTCCTCGGGCGGATCGCCTCAGGCGGTATAATACGCCTCGGACGTCCAGTACAAACAATTCTGCCTCCTTCGAGATCCGGCGGATCTGAGGACGAGAGAAGTCTTCTAAGTCACCTCTCAAGAACTTCTTAAGGTTCATCAGATGACTGTCTCCGTCTTGCTGAGCTTTGATACGTCTCCATCGTTCCGCTTGATACTCGACGGGTCCCATAGGCTCCTGTTGATCAGGCTCCTGTCGGTGTTGACTACGTGTTATCGCGGCCATAACCCTCACGGGTGCCGGTAACGGTGCGGAATCTGCTCCTGGGTGCGCATCATTCACGACTTCAGCAGGGGGCTCCTCTACGAGGGCCTCAGTTGTTTTCTTCCGAGAAATCTCGACTGGTTTCATTATCCTTTCCGGTATCATCGAGACTTGTTCCAGGTGCATCAACTCGGCTGGGTCACTTACGGTCCAGGCCTCGCCTAGTGCTAGGGTCTTGGACGTGAGGTAATCCGCTGCCTGGTTATAATCACGCTTGACGTGTACCAACTGGATTGATTTGAACTTCTCTTTCAGGACTGCATACTCGGCTAATCGTCGTTGGAGATTCGGCTGATTACAGTTGATCAATCCTTGAGCTTGTTGGATTACAATCCGAGAGTCTCCAACGACTATTATCTCAGAGATGCCTCGTTCAGACACAAGGATTAGCCCTTTCAGTAAGCCGTGGTACTCAGCATCGTTCACAGTGACATCATCTAAAGGAAAGCCTTGGGCAGACACGACGTGCCAACCGGGGAGTTCCCAGATGATACACCCGCAACTTCCTTGGCGAGTAGAGGTTTTCGCAGCGCCATCAAAGCTCATGACATACCCCTTGAAATCTTCTTCCAACATCTCGACGCTAATCACAGGGGGAGGTTTAACTCGTCCCTTAACAGGGATGAGGGACTCCGCAATCTCATCCAGGTGTTCCCTGGGCGTGATACCTGCTCCTAGGACTGCGGCCAAACCATCTTCATCTCGTTGCACCTTGCATACTTCTAGATTCCAGTGAGATAGTATGAGTCCCCATCGAACACACCTTCCGTCAGCACTCTTAGATTTCAACAGCCAGGATAACACGGAATATCTCGTATAGACTCTGATCGGGCAATCCCGGATGAGGGCTTCAAATACGTCGAGGACCCGCATCACTGCAACAACCTCTTTCTCCGCAGCGTGATATCGGATCTCAGACTCGTTCAGAACCCGGCCGGTGAACCTGACTGGGTGGATCACTCCGTCATACTCTTGACCAAGGACTGCACAAGCGGCCCACGGGTTGGCGTGAGGAATGATTACAAATGGTCGGGTCCGATCCGGGTGTCTCAACAGAGGTGTAGACACTATCTTCCGCTTGAGAATCTCGAATGCCTCTTTGGCTCGGGTCAAGTCACGTCCAGCCTTGATCTGCTCGTCAGTCAATTCGTAGAGCACTGCTGCTATAACTGGAAAATCTTCGATGAACTTGTGATAGTAATTCAGACTTCCAAGGAACGACTGCACGCCTTTCAGTGTTGACGGGAACGGTAGATCTTGGACAGACTTCGCGATCTTCGGTATCGCCCTGATTCCTTCAGCACTGATCTCGTGCGAGAGATACGGGATGGACAGCTTTCCGAACTCGCTCTTTGGCAGACTCACCGAAATATTCCAGTAGCGAAGCCTGTACAAGAGTGTGTTCAGATCGTCACATAGTTGATCCCACGTAGGCGCCCCATGCGCAATGTCGTCGATGTACGAACTCCGTCCAAGAACCGGTCCCATTTGGGGCGGGGCCGGGATATTCCGCTTGAACACCGTCATGTGGTCCGTTAGGATTGGGACTTCCTGATCGACTCCTGACGTGCTTCGCTTAGCCTGATCCAAGTTTAAGAATTCCAATACATCTGAATCCACTAGCCTCTCTTCTTCGGGAGGTAATCGGACGAAACCCCAAAGGCAGTTATTGATGACTGCTTGGTATACCAGTGGTGCATTCTTCAGACCGAAGGGCATTCTTACCCATTGAAAGTGTCCAAACGGGCACACGAAAGCCGAAATAAGCTTAGCTCGTTCGGTCATCCTTATTGCCCAAAAGCCACTAGCCATATCTAGCGACATGAACCACATCGCTCTCTCGAAACCAATCAAAAGATCGTCAATCAGTGGCAACGGGTAATTAGACAACTTGATGAAACTGTTCACCACACGGTAGTCAATACACATCCGGATGTCCACTCCATTCTTCTTCAAGACGATCACGATAGGAGATGCCCAAGGGGACTCCGAAAGTTCAATCAGTCCAGTCTCCAATAGCTTCTTGAGTAGCTCGTACACTTTCAAGGCGAGGTGTGGTGCGACCGAACGTGGTCGTTGTGCCACTGGTTTGGCATCTCCCACGTCTAGATCACATACCACTCCTCTGGCCGGCGCAGGCGCAGCATTGCCATCTCCCAGAAATATCTTCCGATGATGCTCCAGTATGGTTCGCAGCTTCCGATCTTCCGCCGGTGTAGTCCTCCCGGGGACACCTACATCTGCTTTTGAGATATCACATTCGGGGCTCAAGTCCTTCAATTCTGGAAGCAGCGCAAGTTCGTCTCGCAACTGTGACATCCGCTCACTACCCTCGTGAATATACACTCCGGGTTCCAAGTCGAGATCTTCCTGGTTGACTCGCATACACCGGGCAAACTCGGCTTCCAACTTCGCTATCGGTGTACTTAGGGGCGCCCCAATCGGAATGTCCTCATCTTCTCCAGAGACTGGCGGAGATATGGGATCTGAGCTGGATGACTCAGAGTCCGACTCGGTCTGTGTGGATGCGTCCTTGGACTCAATTGTCTGGGTTGACCTATTCACTTTAGACCTAGATTGTTCCACATCAAGCTCGAGCTGCTTACTAGTTGGCTTCCGCAACTGTGCCATCCGAACCGTGGTTCCTTCAGGGCTTGGCCTCAGCAGGATCTTGGATGGCCACTGGTATTCCGGGCTCTCGACACATGGAGGTTGTAACGACTCCTCGTAAGCAGCGATCCTACGCTCGAGTCTTCGTCTTTCGGCAGACTTTGTATTCTCGTAGATAAGCTGCTGCCACTCCTTGTACCTCGGGGACCCTGGGCGGACATACCGTCCAGCCCGTGGGAAATGTCCATATTCCACAATCCTTGCCACTGATAAGTCCGTCCCAATCCAGAGCATTGACTGGGATATGTTCACAACTTTGACTGCGACTGCCCAAGACTTAGTGGCGTAGATGATCTGTGTCACCCACCGGTCTCCGCGGCCTGCCCAAACAACTTCGCGCTGCGGATTGCTCTGACCATACCGTATCTTGACGATGGCATGCTCCCCTGGTTGCAGGTATGCATCTCGCTCGGGTCGCACGGGCAAATCCAGTCCAACATGGTCCCGATCAGGACCGCCGCACATCATGATGGCTTCTTCATCTGGGAGCTGCACAAGCCCCTCACGCACACACAACCTTACTCCGGCGGCATACATGAAATCCATCCCTAAGAGCACTTCTAGATCTTCACCGATGTTCGTCAACCAAACTTTCATGACATACACCACTCTCATTCCCAGTGTGATTTTGACCATAGCCGTCGCAGTGATATACGTTTGGACTCCGCCCAAACCTGATACTTTAATCGGGTCCGGGAGCATCTGAAACTTTAGTTTCAACCTACGCGCAAGGTCCAAGCTAATCATACTTCCAGACGCCCCCGAATCGAGCAAGATTCGGGTCCGTTCGTTATTCACTGTTCCATGCACCATAGCAACGCCGTGACTATCGCTTGACCCATGGTTTTCCCACCATCCATACTTCTGACCGGGTTGTAATCTGAACTCGACTGGTAGATCATCTTCAGACGAGAATGGATATATATGGTCAGAGTCGGTAGGTTCTCCTTGAATCATAGTCATGCATTGTTGGTTATCTGGTTTCTTCACTCTCAATTCTGGTCCAACATTTGCCAACACACACAATCCTTGGGGTAGCTTAAGCCCGTCGCGTTCTGGATCCCCATCCAGCGGGCTTGTTAGTTTAACTGCTTCCCCGGACTGTCCTTCCCGTCCGACAGTTTCCTGAGGACATCGGGAGGTAAGCCTGTTAGCGTGCCATTCCGAGCGAGAGCTTTCACGGCTTGCATCATCTCGTATTCTTCGCACTGGTCACCGTGATACTTGCCACAATACGAACATGTACGGACCTTGCAACTATAGCCTGGATGGCCTTCTCGGCCGCATCGATCGCACAGCACGTCCTTCCAGCAATTCTTCTCTCTGTGTCCGAACTTCATACACTTCTCACAGAACTCGTTCCGATCGGGATTGTCTCGTCGGGGTGACTGACACCCCGGGCGAGGCGACTGCCATCCTTGCTGAGGGGTAGACTGCGGTGGACGCCATCCTGCATTCTCCATCGCGCGGTAGACTGCGCTCCGGATGTCCTGTTCAGACAACGCATTGGTCTCCGGGATTGGCCCCACAGGGGCTCCCCGCTCAGCGGTCTTTACCTCCGGTTTGGCGGATACTTCTTCCACTTCGTCGTCGAAACGTACATGCCCTTCAGACTCCCATCCGCCTTCGTCTTCGCTCACACTCACAAATGCACGGCTTCTGGACTTGAAACGGGTCGGGGTCGTATTATCTGCTCGGAAATCGCGCTTCTGCGATGAGGAGCTGTCATATCCCCCATCCAGACCCAGGTCTTCGTTCTGCTTCAGCACAAACTCCAAATCTTCCAAGTAGCGGAACCGCTGGTTGCGCAGAACAACCTTAAGCTGAGAATCCCTCAAGTTCTTTATGAACCGCTTGATGTGTTCGCCTCGTTCCTTCTTCGACTTCCGGAAACGAACATCGGCCTTCACGCCAGCTTCATTGAGCCTGTAGAAGAACTCCAACGCACTCTCAGACGACTTCTGTCTCATGGTGAAGTAACGCTCAGGTTCAGATGTACGTGCCTTCAGATACATGCGCCTAAACTCCGACGACATCCTCTTCCAATCTTGGAGCACGTGTTTGGGGAGTTGTCCTCGCCAATTACGCACGGGTGACGACATCTTCATCTTCAGTTCACGCAAATTGACTTGATCAGTCCAACCCCCTTGGGCCGACATGTTAATGAACTTCTCCCACCAATTCTTCCGATCTCCGATCGAGGCCTTCTCGTCGAACATCCCCAGCGTGGCGGAGTTGATATACGGCCTGAAGGTGAACATCGTGTTCCCAGCTTTGGATGTAGACGGCAATGCCAGTGATGACTTGACTTCCTCGCCTAGCTCATCACCCGAACTGCTGCTTGAGCTGCTGTCGGCCTCTGACTCTGAGCTTGAACTGCCACTCGAGTCTGACGGGTCATTACTCTGGCGCGTCCGCTTATGTGTCGACTTCTTCCGCTTGAGGCTGGTGCTTAGCTTTCCACTCCTTCTCGTAAGCGTCTTCCCCGCCGATTGGGGTACTTTGGTTCGCCCCTGCGTCCTCGGCGCTCTGGTAGCAGCGGTGCTGGCATGAGGCTCGGTCTTAATCTCCTTCGGCGCTACGGTCCCAGCAATTCGAGCGAAGTCGGCCTCTGGCAGTGTCGCACGCAACTGATCGAGGACTGTTCTCGGAACGTTCTTCAACCCAGATTGTGACTGGTCGCCAGTGCCCTTTCCCATGATTACGCTTTGAGACATGGTTGCCCGTTTAGGGTCACCACTGTTTGCTCGCGTGGTGATTGCTGGTTTAGGGTCAGCCGTTGCATAATCCGATTGGACTTAGGCTGATGACGCGCGTAAGTCACGGATCTGTCCCGCTTGGAATTCTTGGATGTTCCGGGCAGTGACACGCTCTTCTTCCCGCACGATCTCCAACGCCTTGAGCTTCCGCTCCACGTCTTCCAGGCCTTGTTGGGCTTGCGCCGTCCAGGCGGCGCGCTCGGCTTCGAGCTTCGCGTCTGCTTCGGCTTGCCGCTGCTGCAAGTGCTGCGCGGCGGCGGCCTCCGTGCGCTCGCGTTCAGCCTTCGCGGCCTGTTGAACTGCAGCCTGGATAGCGGCCATGACGCCCGGAGAGTTCAAGTCCGGAGCGGTCGTCCGAAGAGCACTCTCGTGCAGACGTCGCTCCGCGTCCCGGGCTCGGCGTTCGGCATCCAGTGCTTCCCGTTTGGCCTCATCCAACTCGCGCTGAAGTTGGCTACTTTGACTTGGTGGACGGCCGGCAGAGACCTTCTCATCCAGTCGGGCCATAGCGGCGGTCAACTGCTGGACTTGGTGAAGCGTGGACACCACAGCCTCCGCTGCTCCAGACGACATCGAAGAGCCTGATCGATGGGACCTCCCAGATCGGCTAGAATAGCTCGACTGGGAGTGGCGTCTCGACGTGCGTCTGGACGAACCGTGATGCGAACTCTGACGGCGACTGTAACCACCGAGGCTGGACTCTTCATCCGACTCATCAAGTGACGCCCTCCGTCTGGACCCTCGGTGTGACCTCCGGCTGCGCTTGGGATCAAGTGACCTTGACGGCCGTGCACTCGCTTCCGAAGCAACCTCCGTCATGGTGACATCTTGCTGGTCAGGAAGAGTGACGAGTCCTGAGGTCTCCTGGTGAATCAACTGGAAACCAGTCTCCCCACCTTCGACGGCGGACACACTCGGACCTTGGACGGTCATCGCCATCGCCCCATACCCAACCGACGGCATGTGAGTCAGCGCGCTGTGTCCGAATGCTGACGCCGCGGACGACGACGAGCTGTTCCTGGACACATACGATCCGGCCGATCCGGACGTCACTTCTAGGGACGACACATCTGAGGTACCGACCAAACTCGGGACAGGGTCCGAAGTTGTTCCTCTAGATGCGTCGTCTCGTGTGGACGTCCCTGACGATGGCAACTGCGACGGGAGTGACGCGAGCAAATCCTCAGGTCGTGGTGGATGATGCTGCGGACGCTTGGACGACGGCTCTCCGATGGACGACCCGCTTGGACTGCGTACGGATCGAAGACCGGCCGTCCTCAATCGCAGGACATAGGTCCGCCCAAGGACAGCAATATCAGACATCAATAGATCTCCGTCTTCATCCTCCGCATGGTACTCCAACACTGGTACACCTTCCGTCCTCGCTTGGTCCTCCGATGGCAGTTGGACACTAAACGTCGCACCTTCAGCCAACAAACGCCATTCGACAAGTGCGGCAGCGAGTAGTCGCTGCAGGTCTGTAGCCAAACTCTGCACGGCTTCCGGTGAGACCATGGACGCTTGAGCTTGGAACCATTCGGGGATCAGATTTCGGAATTGGAAACCCGCTTGAGATAACAGCGTCTGGAGAATAGCGACGCATTCCCTGGGCGAGAGCGTCCCGAGTGGAACTTGGGCTCCAGCGAGGTCCTGAGCGGTGGCCAGATCCCGACGGACTGGGGCCATCTCTTCGACCCACGGACGAGCTACATCCTCAGCCGCAGTTCGCGCAGCCAAATACTTCGACGTAGTGAGCGCAGCATTCATCCACGCAAGCGAGTCCGGGAGAACTTCTGGCCAAGTGTACTCGACACTCGGCGGCGATATCTGTCCGGACTGCTCCTGCTCCCACCGGGTGACTTGTGAAGCAGCATACTCCCGCGACACTCGTTCCTCTGGCCGGTCTCTTGTCAGCTCCGCGTGCGCTTCGACACCTCGGACAGTCATCTCTTCAGGAACCGGCGGCAACAACGCCACTTGGACACTCGAGCTCGCTTCCAGCGACACATCTTGAACGGGCGGTGAGGAGTCCGAAACTCGACCTTCCACCCGGGGCTCTTCCACATTGGCGCCTCCCACAGACGCCTGATCGGGCTCATCCAGACCGGACTCACCCTCAACAGTCTTCGACTTGGACTCAGACTCTCCGTCCGCCGACACTTGGTGCGCGTCGTCTTGAACGGCCGTCTGGGTCTCCGCCGAAGCGCGCTTCGCTTCCAAGGCTGCCTGACGCTTCGCAGCGTTTGCCTTCCTCGCAGATCGCTCAACCTCTTCCAGCGACTCCTGCTCGGGCGGTGGCAGCCCTTGGACCCTCCGGGACTGTCGCGACGCCTCCACGCGCTCGCGACCTCCGCGTCCCCCACGTATGCTTGCACCTCTTCCAGCTGCCATAGACACTGGTTAAGGAGTTAGTACACCCAGTAACCTAGACTTCAAATATAAACAACTCGCGGTGAAATCCCTGGTTCGAATCCGGGCACGCGCACCAGCTGTGACGAGGCGAGTGAACGCCTGAATCGTCCAGGTGTATAGTACGCGTTCCAGATGGGAACTCCGTTTGGGGTATTCCAACTAGAACAACCTCGGCTAAATTACTTCAACCGAGGTGGCGTGTGTCCTTGTGTCAATCCCTATAGGTTCGTTTGTCTTCGTAACCAGGGAAATGCACCGCAGGTGAGTTGTCTTCTAGATGTAGGTCTTGGTCGCAGGGCCGAACGTAACTTCTTAATACGTAGCCTCCACAGCAGTTAACCAGATATAAACAATAAACAACTAATCAGAGTTATATACAATATGCAGCCTTTCCTTATTCTTTCGGACCGTGGAAAGGTCGGTCACTTCACTAGTCGACTGGTCGCGATTCCGGGATACTAGTCAATCCCGGCCAACCTTCTTCTAAACGCGCACCACTCCCAATATATGAGAAATTAACGTAAGCAATACAATCCCTTCACTCAACAGTACTTTCGTTCAAACTCTTACGTTGAGACTGATACAACAACGCAAAAGGTAATCGGTTGAGAATATGAAATGCGGGACCCCTTTCGGAGAGACAACCGCAACTAAGATATGGAATGGGCGGTTCACTCCGAATGTGTGGTTAGCCACACCCGGTCCCCAACCCAATGTGGCCTAGAATACTTACGAGAGCTCCACGTTGGATGCCTTGCCACACGCGCCTTCACACCACACCTAACCGGGCCTCCTGGTATACTTCTTCAGGCAGGCTTGTCCGGGTCGCTTGTGGGTTTCTCGGTAAAACGAACTCTGATTATATGTTATCTGTCCTATCTTTGGTTTCGCTGTAATGCATGCATGCACACTTTTAGACTTACTTTCAGTATACCTTCGCTTGCGTCATCATTGATGTGTGTTTCACATTCAGTGTGTCTTCGTCTGCGTCATCATTGATGAGTGTTTCACATTCAGTGTATCTCTGTCTGCGTCATCATTGATGTGTGATTGCTTGATCTTAGGATCTGTCGACTCTTGGTTCTGGTTGACTGATGGTTCTTCTTCGACTATTCTTCAATACTTCCTTGCACAGAAAGCAGATCTTCGTCGGCTGACTTGGTGTAGCTATGATGAGTCTCTTCATCTAGACTTGGTACGTCCAGACATCTTCGTTCAGACTTCATCTCTCTCTTGAGCCATCTTGGCCTTACGCTTGGTGACAGTAGTGTTTGATGATCTTCAATGGGGACTCATTGTCTTCATGTACTCGTATGAGTGTGAGGCCATGTCAAGACTAGGTGGCTCGATCAACTATGCTTAGTTGAGAGCTCTTCCGCGCCTTTTGAGCATAACCTGTCGTCGGGAACTTGGTACCATCCAGACTCCTTCGTCTGGGTTCTCTTACGTTTGGGATACCTGGGCCCTCCATGGCCTTCCCACACTCCAATCACTTTCCACAACCCATTTGTCATCCACTTGTCACATGAAACTGGCCTTCTGATCCACCAATCAGGACCCGTTTGGGCGGGACTCGGAAAAATCCAGAGTCACATCGTGTCATCTCGAATCATTCTAGGTCGCAGCCTGGTACACCGTAAAACACCAGCTTGCCCATCGCCCCATCAATCGGATCACCAGGTCACTTATGCCGGCAGCCAGTAATGCACAGGCACTTCCGATACGGGGAGAATGGGTGGAGTAGTCCTTTCGTGTCCGTCCCATGCTGGCAGCTGCCGCCTTAATTAAATCTGCCACCTGGGATTTCTTAAGCGTCTTGGTACTTGGTATCGAGGTCAAGTATGGGCCGAGCTTCTTGCCCTCGGCTTCCCACGAGCCTCGGACGCTCAGACACCGCTGCGATGCCTCCACCGGGCAGATAAGTGCGTTGTCCGATTTGTAGTGTCGTATTGTGACACCCTGACCAATGCGGTCTCCTTTGTGGGACTGAAATACCACTTCGACGGAGCGAATACCCTTACCCTCAGGTTTGACCTGATGACCTTGGCTATCACGGAGAATCACGTTTGTAGCTTTGATACAATGTGTTCTACCCAACCCGGTCGAGTTGTCGATGGTCCCGGGGCCCCAAGCTCGGAGCATCTATCCAAGAAGAAGAACCCCAAGACGATCGATCCCCACAGCAGTGTGGCCTGTCGGTCTGGTTCTCCTAGGAATTCCCACATCTTGAGCAACATCGGTGTAGTAACCGGTTGCTTCCGGTCCACTTGACTGTTGGAGCGCTTGTATCCTTGAGCGATGAGCTCAAATTCCGGATCATGGAAATCGATCCTGGCATTCCGAACTACCTTGTGTGCGAATGCCATCGCTGCCATCTTTCCGTCAAAAGTCTGGTAAATGTTTCCCTTGTCAGATCTGTTGTGCCCTTCCGAAGCGCATAATTCGACGAATAGTCCGACCATTCGTGATTGTTGTGCCCTGGGCAATTTGTCAATCCACACCCGAAATCCGAATTCCGTGCAGAACGATTCCCAGTGTTTGAAGTTTTTGCTGTAGCGTCCGAGCGTTCCCTCAGCGATGGAGGCTCGCTTGAGCTGTTCCGTCTTCTCTTCAATTTGTTGCATCCGTTCGGAACCTGCCGGATACGAAGGTGGTTAGTACTTGGGTGTACATCGCAACAATATGTCCGCCACTTCTTCCATCTCAACGCATATGCCGTAAAATGCAGCCGATGCCGAGCCTGGCTCAATGCACGACAACGCAGATCATCTTGACCTTCCAGAGAGCTGCAGTTCATCTTGACAATTAAGCCAGCAATCCTGCGACTGTCGCTGTGAATTGTAATGTGGCGTCAGGCGCTCGGTATGCTTAGGCAGGTCCCCATGTGTTCGTAACTCGTGCTAGGGTCTTAGCGAACGCGAAGTCGTCCGGGACTTGGCTTCCGTTTGTCAGAATGAAACGCTCTCTTAGTCGCATACTCCTCACGTACACGCTCTTTTCACCGATGTTATCAGCCACGCGTCGTCAAATTTTGGATTTCGGTAAAGTAAACGCATGGGCGTGCCAGCAACCTCGCTCTGGAAGACCAGATCATTCCACCACCCGAGATCCTTCCGAAGGAACTGAGGAGTCATTGGGGTTCCTACCTTTGGTAATTTTCCTCTGAGGAATTGTGATAATCTCGTCTTGAATACTTCAGTCGATGCCCATGGCATAAAATACACTTGACCAGGTCGTAAAATTATTCTCGTTCCAGCCTTGTGAGCCAAAGACGAACTTGATTCCGTCTCTGAGACGCTTCTCCGCCTGCTGCAGGTGGTCATCGATATCGACTTCGATTAGCACGATGTCATCGATCAATTGGAAAGTCCAGAAGGGCTCGACGTGTCCAAGAACTATTGACGTCCCAGTGCCCTGATAGTGGCGGACCGCTTTCCCGAACACGGCGAAAAACCCTGGTGAAGATGTCCATCCAAAGACAGCCATACCTGAACTATGCCTTGACAGGAGCGCGGCAAATGACCCCCAAAAGCCGATGCCTGCCGAGCATGGACTGGAACATGGTGAAACGCATTGGCGATATCCGCGATCATGGCGTGAATGGGGTAGCCAAGGAAATAGCGGTGGAGCTCGCGTACACGGTTCGCAATCACAACAAACGAGTCCCATGTCACTTTCGGCGACGCAGCGGAGTTCGTGAGGGCATTGACCGAGTCACCATCGGGCGCAGAGAGATCATGGATGATACGACCATCCAAGTGGATGGGCTTGTCCTTCGGTATCAGAGCAAAGACGCTAGAATGGAAAGTCAAATCCCTGACCAGCGTATCCATGGAAGCGATGATGCAACGACCCATGTTGTAGTGAGCAAGGAGCTTGCTTATCATAATCATCGACCCCGCGGTGGCACCCGGGTAGTTTGTCGGCACAGGGTGGGTTCTATCCAAAGGGGCACCAGCCCATCTTCCGCGATGGCGCACATGAGCTGGAGCTGGGGGTACGTCGGCAGAAGCGCCTTGTTGGGACGAGAGTCTTGTGGGGTCTGACTCCGAAAGATCGCGAGAGTACCAGCAATGCCCAGTCGCGCGTCGGTGAATAGGGCGTCCAAAATTCGTAAATCAACGTGAGGGATCGTCATCGAGCCCGGCCGAGCAGCCAGGAAGGCAATGGACAAGGAAAATCCACCCCAACAAGAGCAGCAGCCGCCCGTAAGCTGTTAAAAACAGCCTTAGGTACGCAACGAGCAATACCGAGGACGTGACAGGATCGCATCTCCGGTGCGTCAAACTGTGACTGGCGGCTACAAGTCGCTGTGGTGACACGTTCAGGTGGTCGAGGGAGCCGAACTGGAGGGTGGCGTGGCCCATCCACAGTCGACGGCACGAAGCAGCACCGGATAAGATGCGCAACGTCCGTAAAGTCCTGTAGCACGAGCGGCCAGGATGCCATGAGTCGTGCACGGATCGCAGGATCACTTGAAGTGTGTGGTAATCTAAATGGGAGCATCACAGACGGGCTTAAGGCTGGTCCATAGGATGTGGGGCACGACCAATCTCCCCCGTTAAAGAAACGATCCACGCCCGGCGGGGTCGAATCCATAATCCAATTGCAAAGTGCATCCGCCGCGATGTTGTACTCCCTGCGTACGTGCTGTAAATAAAAAAACCGGCTATCCACGCTTTGGGTGCGAATAGCCGCAATACACGGTTGCAATCCTGGTGCCCGACATCCATAGACTATCAAGTACTGGTTGATGATGACCCTGGAGTTCCCAAAAACGTAAGCAGTGCCGGTCGGAATGGCTGACCAAATCCAGCGGAGGCACGCCAGCAAACCTTGAGCTTCCATCACATTGTTGGTCTGTGGTGATGCAAACGATCTGGTCCCCCAATGTATCAAGACGTGCGAGTCGGACCAGATACACCACGATAATGCACTGCGTTGACTCGCGCCGCGATTACTGCCATCAAACGCTGCAAAGAGGACAGGTGAAGTTGAGCCGCAGAGACGGGAGTTCTTCGGCTGGCTGGCCCCGGTGTTTGGGCCATCACGGACAGCCCACGTCCAACGCAGATACCCGCTCGCGTACACTGACAGGGGTGCGTGCAAGGTATGAAGGCGGCGTCAGACGTCCTTGAGGCGGCGGTGCCGGATCCGGTTAGCAGTGCTGAGGCAGTGTCAGACACCGATGGGCCCGTGCAGAAGTCGCTATGGGCGACGACGTCGATGACGGACGTTTGTTCGCCTATGCCAGGCATGATGGGCGCTTCCGAGCCAGCGTCAAACGCTGATGGGCCGGCGGCGGGGAGGCCGCAAATGGCACGGACGGTGCGATGGGCAATGAATGCAGAGTCAGACACCAGGTCACATGTGCCGGATACGCGACGAGTAAATATGTAAGCATCAGATGCATTAGAATACACGGGAGTGGTCGAAAAGGCGAGTGTCACGTTATCCGTGGGTATCAGACATGATCCTCCCCCGAAGCATCACTCGCGCTGAGGGTGGACTGCTTTAAGTCCCCCGTGCATGCCAGTGAGCCATGTCAACTCCTCCTCAGGGAGGCGATGGGGTTCATGAACATGGTTGCATTTGTCGAACGTGCAGCCTTTAGCAGCTTTAAAGCGGACGCACAACTCCTTTCCGCGAATCCGCGGTACTTGGGCACGGATGTGTTGAGGTATGATGGACGGTGGGTTCTCACGCCGGCCCCCTGGTCGCCGGCGGGAAGTGCTGTACGACGGTGTCCCCACCGAGGGGAACGTCGGTTATTTCGAGAGTCGCCGGTGTCCGAACGTGGAGCAGCTAGCACGGACTGCTTGACCGCATCATTGAGGACACGGGAGACGTACTGCTGATACGCCGGAGAGTCCCGATGAAGCGTCCAATACCTGCGCCCGCTCAAGTCGCACAGGTCGACGCCGTGAAGAATATCCTCGAAAAGGTTGGCGAAAGTCGTCTGTTACAGGTTACACATCGCGTAAACTAGCTGCACCGGAGCCGAGACCGGAACATTTTGAACGGCGTCACCGTGGACGGCCCGAAAAACAGCCGAGACGTCCGCTGGATACCATACTGTGGCAGCGTCTTGAATGACATAGAGAACCTGATGGAGCTGATCCGCCCGGCGAATCTGGAAGGCTGGAGCGGGCTCAGGTCCTCCCCACTGAGCGTCATCATTGACAACTGAGCGATCTTGCCGAAAGGCGCTAAAGTTCTCCGAGGACAAGAAGTGATCGAAAGGTCGAGTGAAGAAGTCAACGGTGTACAGCATCTTGGACGTGACCTTGGTGGCTCGGTAACGGCCGCAAAAACGCTCGTGCTGGAGTATCGAACAAACGCGATCGTGCGGATACATGTTAGTGAAGCGAACGAAAAGTTAATCTGTACCTGAAGTGCGGATAACAGGTCGGGGACCCACCCTCGCCGCATCGTGGACGGTGACTGGGTTGGTCGAGGGCAGAAAGAGGCCGTTTCCGGTGGGGAAATGTCCTCGGAACAGCTGGTCTAGGGACTGCGACCTGCCGTGATGTCGGGAAGCCGAACGTGCGCGGTGACGTGAGTGCTGGTCGCGAGAATGGGAGCGGGAGGACCCAAACCCACTACTGGATCGGCAGCGACGCGCTCGGCGCGAGGAAGAAGAGCCATGGCCGGATCGCCGACTGTGATCGCGTGACCGGTGCCGCCGCGCACGTCGCGGCGAACGCGACCGAGAATGAGAGGATCGTCGGTGCGGAGAATGAGGGAACGGACCATGGGGCCGCGTGTCACCGGTAGTTGAACGCAAACGCCCCTCTGTAGGGTCTTCGGGTGGAAGTTGGCGTGACATAGAATCCGGTTTCAACCTCGTGACGGGTGCCCCCGTGCCGTCGGCGGCAACAGGCATGAGCGTTGGACATGTCAAGCAGGACATGCTGCTAGACCGACGTGGTAGAAGCTGACAGGACCAACAGTTGGGCGGTCAACTCGCGATTAGCATCACGAGCAAGGCCACGAGTAAGTCTTGTCCTGATGCGTCACCAGTAGGGAGAGTGGCCTGCAAGACTGGAGGGGAAGTTGTTGACATCGAAAAGTATTCTGCAGTCTGGCTGCTTCGTCGTGAAAGCTCTGTGCTTTTGGTCGCTTGAGCTCACTGCTTGAAGGAGAAGAACGGCGAATGGCAGGAATTCGCCGGTTCGGAAACCCACGGTTCAGTACCTCGTACTTAACCGATCACATTTAGCCTAAAACTTACCGAATACCTCGGCTGATAGTGGTCACCCCATGTTACATTGTACCACACCGTAAACTACACTCTTATAGGCAGTATCACAAACTGTAATTTGCATCGGTTAAAAAACTATATTTTATCATTTTCGGTCACTTGGATTTCTAGCTCAAAAGCGAGTCATAAGACAAGGAACATTGTCTGAGATAGATGGATTTCTGAGTCTGTTTATACTTTCGCGTGCTGATGACAAGGTGCCAGAATGCATTATTATTCCAAAAATATGACAAGAAATTATTCAGGTAAATTTTGGAGTTTATTTGGTTAGTGCATTTACACCCTCTCGAAGTAGTTCGAGGTTCAGATAGCGAGTTGGTCACCATGGCAATAACGACATGGTTTGTCGTTATTGCCGATCGAAACATTCTACAGCATAGAAAATGTTGGCACCTCACTTTGCTCTTGGATACACTTCGAATGTTTGTTCAAAGGTAATCTCGACTTGGAATCTCTTCTTTCGGTCTAAAAGACTTATTGATCACATTTTTTTGGGGCCTGAAGCTTAATGTGACGTTCATTCATTGGCTCTATTGTATATACTCCCTATTCCTCCATCACAGTTTAGTCGATAATCTGAACATGTTGCATCGTGTCACTCGAGTTCAAAGTCGTCCAGGTCACCATCAAAAAACGTGTGCTTGATCGTTTCGTAAACTCCGAAGCAAATGCCTGTTGTGGGCATAATAGACACAATCCGGCATGACGCACCTCGCCATAAGACACCCAGTCCTTCATTACGCACTGACTTGACAAAACAGTCACGTAGACCCCAGTATTTTTTGTTCTTGCCTTGTGTCATGAGCCGCACCGTGATAACATCCAATGGGTTGGTCAAGAATGCAGAAATTCCACCAGCCACTGCTCCCACCGCCAGTGACTCAGCTGAGTTAAGTTGTCGCTCTACATTGTTTGACATCAAATGCTCTTGATACCTGTGCTTCAATGTTTCGTAAAACAAGAACGAAAATGCCGAGAAGAACGTGTCTACACTCAGACACGCCGAGTATCCAGCATAGAGACCTCGAACTCCCTCTGACTTCAAGATCGACTTAGCTGCATGTGCAGTACCTCTATAATTCTGCGTGTACTTGACAACTCCACCACTGGCATTATGAGGGTTGCGTCCCAATTGCAGTCGTGACTTGATCACTTCGGACGGCACACTTATTGCCGAGATAATGGCTTCACTAGCAGCTCCAGCTATAAAGTAGACCAGACCATGATGCTCTTCAGGTACCAATGGAGCGGCCGTAGCCTTGAGTGTCTCGTATGTACCAAAGTACATTGCTGCACATACTGGGGAGGCCAATAGAGTTGTGCTCAGACCTCCAAAGTATCCACGTACGCCCTCCTCCTTGAGAATCGTCTGAATAGAGCGCAAAATGCCACTGTATCTGGTACTGGGCTGCTGTTGGATCTTCATGCGGAGGTTAATAACCTCCAGTGGATGGAGCATCGAGTCAGCGACAACTCCAGCTACGGCACCAGAGCACAAAGCGCGCACGGCAGGGGACGCAGCAGCTACGGCGGATGTGGCAGTCGCGGTTGGGCGTGTCGACCGCAGCGAGTTGCACGTCATGACGCCTGGGAGGGGAGTCGCAGTCGACATGGACACAAGAGAGAGATCACCAGAGGAGGAGCAGTTGACGTCTGGGCGTTTTTGGCCACAGGTTGAGCTTTAGAAATAGGATAGAAATGCCATCTCATTTTTGCCATTTTTGCCTCTATTTGTGGCAATTTTCGTCTATTTGTGGATCAGCCAATCAGAAAATAGCGGTGCGAAAAATCGTCGGGATTCGAACGTGAAACCGCTGGTTCAAACAGGAAATGGCTCGGAATGGGTTCACTTCCTGTCCGAATCCCGACAATTTCTCGCACCGCAATTTTCTGATTGGCTGATTTATTTGGGTATTTACCAGACACTTTTTTTTTTAGCCAATCATTCGACTGAAATCGCGGCAAGAAGAAAGGAGGCCGCCGCGGTGATGACTCGGACTCGGCGAAGGCGGCGCCACCCGCAGCCCCCGCTTCTGTCGGTGAGAGCGACAAGAAGGCGGCGCGCAAGGAAAAGCTGAAGGCCCGCAAGGCGCAGCGCCAGGCGGCCAAGGCCAGCGACGAGCAGGCGAGTCAGCGCAGACGTCGGACGCCGAGCAGGAGAAAGAGGAGGACGATCCCATCAATACTCACTTCCACAATGTATTTGACCCATTCATTCATACATGTTAGCAGCCGCTTCCACCAGCGATCATCAGACATGAAGTGCTGTCGAACATGGCCATGATGTTTGTCATCAGCGACCACACAAATGCAAATGTGAGGTAAGCCACCGTCAAGGTGCCCATAAGTTTACTGCTGCCTCCTGTACGTAGGAGTTCTTGTGTCTCTTCCTTTTGACGAGGAAGGAAGAACAGGAAGACCCACGAGAAGGTCGTCATACCGTACATGATGATCACGGCGTATGTGATGTCTGTGCGAATCGACTTGTCATCAGCCTGGATGCGCTCAGTTGTCAGGTCAAAAGGTTGGTCTATGACCAATGTCATAGCAGTCGCGAATGGCGTAGACAAGTTGGAAACCATCGTAATCAGGCCGTACACGACACCTTCGTTGCCAATACCCGACAGCTCCACGATAACAAACGTTGAGATCATCCAACCGACGCCGTACGGGAGCTGCACGGCAACAGGTAAACCAAGCCAGAACCACTGACTGCGGAAGACATCCCACACCGTGATAAAGGTGGTAATACCGTCGACAATCATGACAAAGACACCCGTGAATACAATCATCAAGCGCCAATTCCAATGCAGTCCCCACTTGGACGTGACCATGATTCCAGCCATAAACAACAAGTTGCCGAAGATGTCGCTCAGAATACTGTTGATGGGGGTGACACCAACCATGTACGACTGCACGGGGGAGCTGGCTGTGTACGAGATACTGGAGAACATGCCTTGGAAGAAGTTGAAGAAGATGACCTGGTACATCACGCGCTTCTGAATCAACTCCCAAATCTCCTTCATGTAGTCCTTGAAATTCACACGAGGCATCTTCTCCTCCTTGATGAAATACCATGTCATGGGGATCACCGGGGTCGTCAGGACAGCAAGAATGATCATGAGCTGCGGAAAGCTGATGGAGAAATCGAACTCACCACCGTACTGCTCACCGTTGAAACAGAACCCAGTAAGCAGCTCACCGACGATGACGAACACTGTGCGGACGGCGTAGATGGCCGACTGCGTTTTACCACGAGTCTCGAGTGGCTCGCGCTGTGCAAAGTCCACCACGATACTGTCGGCACAGACGTCTGATAACACGTAGCCAACCGCAGCGAGGAACATGAGCATGACATACTTGCCAGCTTGCGAGGCAGCGTCAGAGTTGATACGAGCTTCGATCTCAGGAGTGTAGTCAGCCGGCTTGATATCGCGGTCAGCGGACACCGTGTAGTACGGATCTCCCTCCGGCATGCAAGCCATAATGAGCAGAGACAACAGACAAATGAGCCATCCGATCACCATCCACGGACGACGACGGTATCCCCACAATGGCACACAGTCCGACAGGATACCGTAGAAGCACTTGAAACTCCATGGCAGCACCACCAACGTTGAAGCGGTCGTCACTTGGGTACCGGAAGCATTGAGATAGTTTTGCAAGAAAGGGTAGATGGTAGCCGGTAGAACACCGTAGTTAAGACCCACAGCAGCGTACTGCACAAGGAGACCCAAACTGTCCTTGCTCTTGAGGTCAGGGGGACCACCTTCACGTAGAGCACCACCTTCAATACCAGTTGGATCGGGTGTCTTCACTTCTGAGTAGTGGTTACCGTCTTCAATGTCTTTAGGCTGCGAGGTGCCGCTTACGAACGACAACCGCCCTGGTAGGTCAGCCTTGGCTGGGCCACCGGGACCGTGATGTGTAGTCGCCATCCTGGAGTTTTGAGGACTTGAGCTGTAGCGAGGAAGTTGTCGAGTGAATCGAGCGATGGCCCACGTAGAGCACAACCAGGAACTCTTCACTTTATCGTACCGCGAATTGCTACCGACAGTTTGCGGAAGCGTTGATGTGCATGATGAGCGTTGCCCGCAGATACATCGATAAAGCTTGAGGTACCGCCCTCAATGTCGGTTTATGAACACCAGCGTCTCGCGAGACTCCGCTGAACGTGGTCAACCTATTGATGCAGGATTTGCTTCTCGACGCAGGCTGCATCATACGGGATGCACAACGGACTCAACTTGTGCGGAGACCGTATACAGTTCAAGCTGGACTTGCCAGGGACATGTACTGTATACGTCCATCCGGAAAAGTGAATGTTGAAGTACGCGTTGAAGGAGTTACTGATTAATTTTAATACTGTAGCATCCAGCTTACCGGATACTGTAATTAATTGCAGCTTTGATGTGCGAGCCTTGTGGGGATGCAGCACTAGTGGCACGATTAATGATCATCGAGATGTTCATCACGAAGTGTTTCCCGTGAAGCTCACATGCAACTCAGCATGCACTTCACATGATGTAGTTCCCCAAGCTCGTCAACACTAAAGCTGATAACAGTCTGTTGCCTGCCGATTTCAAGCTGACAGATGCAAGGGGCTACTACCAGACCACTCTTTCCCAATGGTACATGTATATCTAGACAGTGAGAACGTCAAGACTGAAAAGAAAGGCTTGAATGCCAAGTTGAGACCTTCATCAAAGCGTTGGTACTGTAATTGAAGACGAAATACTCGCCAGCTCTCTCTTATTGTCAAGGTAACTACCCCGGACGTGATCAACAGACTCACGGACATCTCCGTGTAACAATTCCCCCACAGTATTCGGAAGAGCATCATCAGGTCCAATGGAGTTCACTACAATCAAAGTTAAGATTAACCAAACACCTTAATTTAAAGACACGAATCGTTGGCATTCTGTATAACACTCAAGTTACTTAAGTCACGTAGTAGTGATTAAGTCACTCGATAGTGTATTAATACCGAGTCCGTACAACGAAGAAACGAAGCGAGTGCATCCCAACATATCCTAGAAGCAATCAGTGCGGTGTACATGTAAACTACCAGCACTGAGAGGAAACGTAGACGGTTATTATCTTCAGTTTCAGTGTAGAGGTACGGGCACTATACAGGAGACGACTAGCGGCTTCTAGTGGCGAACTCACCATAACGTAGACCATGAATCACACTACACTACATATATACATGCTCTGAGCAACAACCCTCAGTAATCGATTGTTGTAGAGGTCCTTCTTTAGCTTATACAACGAGTCGTAATTATCGCCCACCCAAATGAAGCGGCAGTACAAAACGGATATTGTGCTTGTCAGGAAGATCACGCAGTCGGCGGTTCGTTGCGGAAGCAGCTGGTTCATCGATATCCTATTTCCCGTCAACAAAATGCAGACGCGCCTACCTTGTGTAAAGAGCTCGTACATGTATCTCGATAATACTACAGGTGCAGGTTTTTAATTAGATGCTGAGAGTGGGTTTGTGAATAGAGTTGCAAATTACAGTCTGCAATGGTGTACATACAAATAAAATAGCGGAGTGACGACCATTACACGATTCACGTTAGTACATGCAAGGTCCATGTCCTCTATTTTATTAAAATAAATGCATAAAAACACGCGGTTAATCCTTTTAACATGTGGTCGTCATCGACTGATCGACTTGACCCGTGTTCAACACCCACCAGCAAGATCCACCTGTCCACCTTCAGTTCATCAGACAACGGTACAAGTACTGTAGTTCTCAATATTGTCTACTTTCTAACAAGTCTCCGTATCGCTCTGGTATATTCACATTCGTCTGCATTAATCGTGGTGGACGCATCCTCACGCGGCGTCGTCCAGCAGCAAATCGCGCACGACGCCACCATGCTGGTGTTCATAAATCGACAATACGGGAGGTACTTCAAACTTTATTGCTGTATGCCAATCGTTCGTTGCAACGATTTTCCCAATGCAACGTCCTCTTCTGGCCAAAATGTCTGCTCTCTGGGGGGGACCGAGTGTCGAGAGTCCTGATAGCTGCAAGCAGTTGGTGCCTGGCTGTCAGATAGCGGCTGCCTCCATCGCGAACGCCACACGCTTCATTCCTGGATTTCTGCTCTACTGCTCACGTTTGCACCAGAATGGCGACTATGCATCCTGACCCGAGCAAAGCCGATATCGCCGCTAGGTTGTCGTTCGTAAGCGGCACCTCGCAGCCTAAGGACATTGAAGACGGTAACCACTACTCAGAAGTGAAGACACCCGATCCAACTGGTATTGAAGGTGGTGCTCTACGTGAAGGTGGTCCCCCTGACCTCAAGAGCAAGGACAGTTTGGGTCTCCTTGTGCAGTACGCTGCTGTGGGTCTTAACTACGGTGTTCTACCGGCTACCATCTACCCTTTCTTGCAAAACTATCTCAATGCTTCCGGTACCCAAGTGACGACCGCTTCAACGCTGTTGGTGCTACCGTGGAGTTTCAAGTGCTTCTACGGTATCCTGTCGGACTGTGTGCCATTGTGGGGATACCGTCGTCGTCCGTGGATGGTGATCGGATGGCTCATTTGTCTGTTGTCCCTGCTCATTATGGCTTGCATGCCGGAGGGAGATCCGTACTACACGGTGTCCGCTGACCGCGATATCAAGCCGGCTGACTACACTCCTGAGATCGAGGCTCGTATCAACTCTGACGCTGCCTCGCAAGCTGGCAAGTATGTCATGCTCATGTTCCTCGCTGCGGTTGGCTACGTGTTATCAGACGTCTGTGCCGACAGTATCGTGGTGGACTTTGCACAGCGCGAGCCACTCGAGACTCGTGGTAAAACGCAGTCGGCCATCTATGCCGTCCGCACAGTGTTCGTCATCGTCGGTGAGCTGCTGACTGGCTTCTGTTTCAACGGTGAGCAGTACGGTGGTGAGTTCGATTTCTCCATCAGCTTTCCGCAGCTCATGATCATTCTTGCTGTCCTGACGACCCCGGTGATCCCCATGACATGGTATTTCATCAAGGAGGAGAAGATGCCTCGTGTGAATTTCAAGGACTACATGAAGGAGATTTGGGAGTTGATTCAGAAGCGCGTGATGTACCAGGTCATCTTCTTCAACTTCTTCCAAGGCATGTTCTCCAGTATCTCGTACACAGCCAGCTCCCCCGTGCAGTCGTACATGGTTGGTGTCACCCCCATCAACAGTATTCTGAGCGACATCTTCGGCAATATCCTCTTCTTTGCTGGTATCATGATCACGTCCAAGTGGGGACTACATTGGAACTGGCGCTGGATGATCCTGTTCACTGGCGCTTTCGTCATGATTGTCGATGGTATTACCACCTTTATCACGGTGTGGGATGTCTTCCGCAGTCAGTGGTTCTGGCTTGGTTTACCTGTTGCCGTGCAGCTCCCGTACGGTGTTGGTTTTATGATCTCAACGTTTGTTATCGTGGAGCTGTCGGGTATTGGCAACGAAGGTGTCGTCTACGGCCTGATTACGATGGTTTCCAACTTGTCGTCACCTTTCGCTACGGCTATGACTCTGATTATTGACCAACCCTTTGACCTGACAACTGAGCGCATCCAGGCCGATGACAAGTCGATTCGCACAGACATCACATACGCTGTGATCATCATGTACGGTATGACGGCCTTCTCGTGGGTCTTCCTGTTCTTCCTTCCTCGTCAAAAGGAAGAGACACAAGAACTCCTACGCACTGGTGGTAGTAGCAAGATTATGGGCGCGCTGACTGTGGCTTACCTCACTTTTGCATTTGTGTGGTCATTGATGACCAACTTCATGGCCATGTTCGAAAGTACTTCGTGTCTGATGATTGCTGGTGGTAGCGGATGCTAATGTATCAGCTTTTTACATGTAGTATTGTACTTTCATTCTGTGAACTGTAGTCGTACGAAAGAAGGCGGCTAAGCAGGACATAACTCTCGTTTGAATCTTGTGATAACTCGATTAATTTCCTACGTCAAGTACAACAGTAGTAGTAAGCTAAAGTTAAGCATGCAGTAGATCTATGACAACTACGATAGTACATGCACTTAGAAGTAGTACTACTTACGTTCTACTATGGAGTACTAGCACTGCACACGTACATGGTGGGACCGGCACATGACATACAACATTATGTATTTGAAAATTGAGAGCTTTCATCATCCTAGTACATCTAATAGAAACTACTTGTAGATGTTTGCTTAGCACTGCGTAGTTAGCAGCCCTTGCCACCAGCAATAATCAAACATGATGTGGACTCATACATGGCCATAATGTTGGTCATCAGTGACCACACAAACGCGAAAAGAACGTAGAAGACTGTGAGACCACCTAAAACTTTGCTGCTACCACCGGTGCGAAGCAGTTCCTGTGTCTCTTCCTTTTGCTTAGGCAAGAAAAACAGGAACGCCCAAGAAAAAATCGTCATGCCGTACATGATCAGTACTGCGTAGGTTAGATCCGTCCGAATCGAAGTGTCATCGGCCTGAATTCGCTCCGTGGTCAGATTGAATGGCTGATCAATCACCAGGGTCAGAGCCTGTGCGAATGGCGACGCAAGGTTGCCAACCATAGTAATAAGACCGTAGATAGCGCCTTCGTTACCGATACCTGAAAGTTCGACAATGACGAAGTTACCAATCATCCAACCAACACCGTACGGAAGCTGCACAGCCATCGGCAGACCGAGCCAGAACCATTGACTGCGGAAAACATCCCACAACGTCAAGAAGGTGGTGAAACCATCCACGATAATGACGAAAATTCCCGTGAAGAGAATCATCTTGCGCCAACTCCAGTGAAGACCCCACTTGGAAGTGGCCATGATACCAGCCATGAACAATACATTGCTGAAAATTTCGCTGATAGTGTTGTTTATGGGTGTGACCCCAACCATGTAGGATTGTACAGGTGAGCTAGCAGTGTACGAAATACTGGAGAAAACGTTCTGGAAGAACTGGTAGAAAATGACCTGGTACACAGCACGCTTCTGAATCAACTTCCAAAGCTCATTCATGTAGTGCTTGAATGGCACTCTCGCTTGCTTCTCCTCCTTAATGAAGAACCACGTGATAGGGATGATCGGAGCGGTGATCACTGCGACGATAGACATCAACTCTGGAAAGTTCAAAGAGAAGTCGAACTGACCACCATATTCTTCGCCATTGAAACAGAATCCAACCAGAAGTTGGCCAATGATGACAAACACAGTGCGGACGGCGTAAATGGCCGACTGAGTTTTACCACGCTGATCGATCGGCTCACGTTGAGCAAAGTCCACGACGATACTATCAGCACAGACATCGGCCAAAACGTATCCAATTGCGGCGAAAAACATAAGCATGACGTATTTGCCGGCTTGGTTGCCAGCATTGAAGTTGATGCGAGCTTCGATCTCAGGGGTGTAGTCGGAGGGATCAATCTTACGGTCGGATGGGACTGTGTAATACGGATCACCAGCAGGAGAGGCAGCCATCACGATCAACATCACAAGGCACATGACCCAACCGATAATCATCCAGATTTTGCGACGGTATCCCCACAACGGAACACAATCCGACAGAATGCCGTAAAAGACCTTGAAACTCCAAGGTAGGATGACCAGTGTCGAGGCGGTAGTAACTTGGGAGCCTGTTGCGTTCAAGTACTGTTGCAGGAAAGGATAAACCGTTGCTGGCAGCAGACCGTAGTTAATACCGACGGCAGCGTACTGAAAGAGTAAGCCAATGCTATCATGACTAGTAAGGCTTGGGGTTCCACCCTCACGTAGAGCACCACCCTCAAGGCTGGCCGGATCCGGAGTCTTCACGTGCGTGTAGCTAGAATTTAGGTTATCTGGTTCCTTGGCTTGTGAGGTTCCGCTCACAAATGACAGTCGAACCGGGATGTCGAGCTTGCTGGGGCCAGTGGGTCCATGTTGTGACGCCATGAGTCAATTGACTTGTGCAAAGGAGTTCAAATTCTGGAATGAACTTAAGGACTCAAGATTAGCATCGACTGACAATTGTAATCTTGTACTGCAATCAGTGATTGCCAGCAGTTCTTCTCGTCGAGAGGTTTCGGATAGGCTCTGAGAACCATTTGTACTGTGTTCATTGCTGTACAGTACTGAGCAAGGTGGTATGTACGCTCCCACCATCAAGCTAGCACAAAGCCGGTGGAGAGATGTGTAGATTTGTCAATGCTGTTGAACACAAAATCAGTGACGACCTGAAATCACAGGCAGACATTCGCTGGGCCGTGGTGATGCATGGATTTGACAGGAGTTGCTGTAATTGCTGTGCTCGGTGACAGGGAGAGCTACCACCGCGAACGTGCATTCGCTCGCACCGTATGTACGTACAGCCGAGAATTACGCGGTTGTTGTGGGAAATTGGACATAGAGAGGATCCGTCCAATGCAGCTTCGTTGGTCTCATCCTCAAGGTCTCCGTTGTCGGTTGGTGTAGTACAGACGCACTCTGACCGTGGAGGTTGAAAACTTGTGTAACAAACTCCTGACACACACGCTTTCAGGATAATTTTAATTTTTAATCAGTGTTACCAATGCGATAGCCTTGCTTTTGTATACCGCATGTTGTCGATCGCTTCGCACTGCCCATGTTTCTGTTGGAAGGTCTTGTTGATTCGCGAATCGTGAAGCATAACGTACTTGGTACAGCCAACTTGGCATTGACACGTGATTCGGCGTGGCTAGTATAGGAGAATTCCTTATTACGAACATGCCGAGCGGGACACTGCAAGTATTCCGCGCTTTGGACAAGGTTAAGCCAAGTAAGAAAAGTGCTACCTCGGTTCGCTCAGCGGGGCATTGGGAATTAGTGTAACGGGGTTACATGAGGGTGCAGAAGTAGATACACTTCAGAGTGTATCCAATTGAGGGTACCACTTCTTTTTCAGTAATGTAAGGTACACCTATGACATGTGTGACGGGGTCACACGAGCACCTTGCTTGAGGAAGCGTGCTATCAAGAGTTTACAAACGCTTAATGAAAGGCAGTTCACAAGTCCTTAGGCTTGTGAACAGCCTTTCCCTAAGCGTTTGTCGAAGCGGACTTAATAGCTTTGTTTAGCTAGAGTAGATGTTAGACTGTTTATATTTTGTTTAATTAGATAATCTGGCCAATTCAAATTACTAATTAATTGTAGTTGTTCCTACATATGTATATAAAAGTAGGTCAAATACTATTGGTTGGCCCTCAGCTACCCGTCCTACGTGGCAGTGGTGTGACCCATCACTTACGACAGAGTATTCACAAAACGAATACTCTCAGAAGCATATCTACTTCTGGGGGCGGTACCCCATCTGGGGTACCCCTCATGTAACCCCGTTACATCCTCCCCCACTTAGGTTATGAACACCCCCAATCAATGAGGAGTAAAGAAGAGAGCGCCGCTCTCTTTCCTTCTCTTGTCGATACCCATCGTCGAGACGTCGTGGCTTCGCGGCTTTCATTAAGATTTTTGTGCTAGCAAGACACCGAGGTTCCCACGTCAAACTCCCTGAAGATGCCTCGGAAGGCAAGCACCCATGGCGCTTTTACGTCTTCCAAGTCTAAGACCGCGAGGTCGGAGACTGCCAAGGCCAAGTCGAAAGACAAGACTACTCCACGCACAGAAGCCCGCAAGGCGGCTTCCAAGGTAGCCAGCAAGCATACCGCTGCCGCTGCCACACAGGGAGGTAGCCTGTAACGCAGTCGCTCACGCTCCTTGACAGGCTGAACCCTCGGTCGCCTATCGGGACCACAGTCTTGGGGTAGAGTCCCCGCTCTTTGACATGCCAATAATAGCGGGATCGTAGTCCGATGAGGACACCACAGAACCCACGAAGGATCCTACTCCTACACAGGACGCTCCTTCACAGGACGCTGCTGTTGATGATACTAAATCATCATAGGCTAACGCAGCTTCGACGAGCTCGCCTGCCAAGAACCTTACCTTAGCTGAAGGCAAGGCTCGAGCCCAAGCTGCGAAAGCAGCTTCTTCAAAACGGGCTGATGAGGGAGCTGCTGCTGCTAAGAAGCGCACAGCCCCTGAGACTCCTCCTCGTGAGTCTGGTTTCTCGAAAGACTATCATATTCTATTCGACTCTTCTTCGGATGAGGCCGAAGAGGAGGGGGCAGTTACCGAGCCCCAAGGGATCTCCAATGATCTCGATGAGCAACAGGAGCGCTATCAAGTTGCTCAACTGCAAGGCGCCTCAAATGTAGCACCCTCTGCGCCTCCCACGCCGATGTATCCTCGCGGATACTACCCACCGGGTCGAGGTCTGGGTCTCCTATGTTCTTGGAACACCTCAAGGCCCCTCGTGGTCTAAACCATGGGCGCACTTCGCGTGGCGCCTATGAGCGTGCCTTGGTTCAAGATGAACCCCTCTTTGTCAAAGACATCGAGGCTGCTAGGTGTGTGCTACTTGCACCACACCGAATTCCTCTCAAGGAAAATACGAGTCTCCGGAAGAAACCGGAAGACAGTGGTGGGCTCTTCCCCGTGTGGGGGTACCCCTGGGTACAGCCCGAGAACACCACAACCCAATCGAAATCAGAAGACCTGTTCTGGAGATGGGTTTCTCTGAAGAACTTCACAATTCAGGAGTTGAAAGAACTCCGAGAAGATCGTCTGCTGTCCTATGTCTTGGACCAGCGCGATCTTCGCATTGAGTTTGCCCACGTAATCGCTAAGCCGCAATTCCATTCCGTCATGGAGTGACTTAGACAGCAGTCTAAGTCCAGCGCTCAAGATGATCGCGGGTACGATTCCGTCAATCCAGGGCCGTACACCGTAAGGCGGCTAAGAAGCCGCGGACTACTTACGCCCCGGCTGCTGCAGATCCCAAATCTCAACAGCCTTCGGGCAGTCAACCCGGAGCCGGTCTTCCGGCTCCCACGAGTTCTGTGACGAGGGGTAACCTCACCACTTCACAGGCAGCTGGCGCTTCCCAGAGCGCCACCACTCTCGGACGACCCGCTTCAGTGGTTGTGGAGCTCTCCGTTCCGATCAAGGAGGGCAGGAGGAGCTCTCACACGCGCTTGAGTACGAGGCTCCTTCTCAGCCTTATCCTTCGGGACCCTCAATTTCGGGTCGGGACTCTGGGGCCCCTGTTAAGCGACGAGGTCCGTCAGCTTCGAGATCGCGTTTACGCGATCGAGATAGCCCTTGGGCTTGGATGTGGTGGTCAGGCTGCTGCTCAGGCTGGCAAGCCGGGGACCCTTGAGGTCCTTCGTCGAGATTGGACGCTCTCGGTCGTGAGACTCGGGAGCTCCATGGGCACGTTGACCGCCGAGTTCCGGCTTCCGCCCTGAAGGAACTCTGTCGAGGATTAGACGCTCTAAACCATGAGGTGCATGGTCGGATGCTCTCTTATGAGCCGCAGGGGTACTCATACCACTCGGCTTACGGGTATGGCTCTTGCACGAGCTCTTCCCACTCTGTATTGTCATACCGTTCGTATAACTCGCGTGGGTACCAGCCTGTGTATCAGTCACAGGCTTCGACACCGGCAGCTCCGGTTGTCCAGAGAACTCAGCCTCGTTTCGAGGAGGTGAGTTCTCACCTTGGTCTTCCTCCGTCTGAGAAGGAGGACCCAGCGGATCGTGATACCGCTTAAGACGCCCCACGTAGAACGTCGGGTGTGTCGCCATTGATTTTGGGAGGTCAATGGTGTACGGCGCGCCATGTCTGGCCAGGACCGCAAAGGGTCCGATGAAGCGGTGCTTCAACTTGTTGCTCTCTACAGAGCTAACCACCTTTAGCGGTAGGTTCTTAGTGTCAAGTAGGACTAAGTCTCCTTCTTTAAACACGTTTAAGTTTCCTCTACTTGTTTTGTCAGAGTAGTCCTTTTGTTTGTCTTGGGCTAACGCCATTGTGTCTCTAACCCGGCTGATCGACGTCAGCCTGTTGTCTATAAACGACGACAACTGTCTTTTCAAAGACTCTGGCTCGATTTCCGAGACCTGGGAGGAAAAGGATTTCCGAGCCTCTCCCCCACTTACGATGGAGGCATCGGTGCCTCCCCGCAAGGTTAGCGGCACCTGGGGGTGTCGTAACCCATTCAAGTAGAACGGGGTAAACCCCGTTGATGCGTGTACCGCATTGTTAAGTCCAAACTCAACCATAGGAAGCTGGTCCGACCAGGACCGAGGTGCCTCGGCACAGAAACTGCGAAGAGTGTCTTCGAGCACGCGGTTGACGCGCTCCGTCTGACATCCGTCTGCGGATGGTCCGCAGTTGACATCGTCAACTTAGTTCCCAACAATTGGAACAGGGTGTCCCAGAACGCACCCGTGAAACGCGGGTCTCTGTCCGAGACTATGGTCTCTGGTAGACCATGATAGCGAAACACGCTATCTAGGGACAGCTGTGCAGCTTGTTTTCATGAGACTTTGTCACGTACCGGAGCAAGATGCACCATCTTGCTCAAACGGCAGACAAACACCAAAATGCCGGTGTTTCCCTTGTCATTGGCCGGAAGGCCGAAGTCGAAGTCGAGACTCATCGACTTCCAGCAATCTGCTGGCACAGGAAGGCTCAGTAGTGGGGCCGAGGCGTGGCCCGAAGACTTCACCCTCTGACATGTTTTCACATGTCTTGACATAGTGTGCCACCCACTTGTACGTGCGGGGCCACCAAAATGTCTGAGGGACCGTTTGGTAGGTCTTCTCTCGGCCAAGATGGTCACTTGCCGGCGCATCATGCGCCTCTAGAAGTATGTCATACTTCAGATCCTCGTCGTTTGGAACGACAACCCGAGGAGGATCTCTAGGGTCTACTCTGTAATGGAGTAACCCTTTGGTCAGCTCATAACGATGAAGCTGCGCCCGCTGTCGAGGCGAAAGCCTGTCAACTTTGGCGTCCTTGCCATCGGACAAGAACTGCACCAATGGTGTGTAGTTCTCGTCCCCTTGATACGCTAAGCGTATCCGATCGTATAGATCTGTCGTGACCCGACTGACATGAGCTAGCTCATAGTCAGGTCGACGCGACAATGCATCGGCAAGTACGTTGAGCTTGCCCGGCTTGTATTCGACGCGGACGTTGTATTCCGCGAAGAATGACAGCCACCTCGCCATCCGCTGCGACAGATGCGGCGAGTTGGTGGCAGTCCGCAAGGACGCGTGATCGGTGTAGATTACAAAGGGCCTCGTGGCCAAGAGATGAACTCTAAACTTGACAAGGGCGTACTTCATTGCAAGTAGATCCTTGTCATGAGCGGGATAGTTCCGTTCGGCAGCCTTCAGCTGCCTGGACTGGAAGGAGATGACACGTTCGTGTCCTTCATCGTCCTTCTGCAACAGCGCACAACCTATTGCATAGTCTGAAGCGTCACAGACTATGCTAAAAGGCTTTGTCTCGTCCGGCAGAGCCAGGACTAGCGCATGCTGTAAACTCGCCTTGATGCTGTCGAAAGTATCCTGGTGCTGTTGCTCCCAGACCTAGTCAGCCTCTGTAACGGGCCTGATGTATGTCCGTCACTGACTTACACCTAGCTGTTGAGGAAGCGTCTTGTTCTCAGTGAGACTGAGAACTAAGTATTAAGTCCGAGGTAAATTCAACTCTGATTTATTATTAGCCCGGGGTGCGAGCCCTTAGGACCAATGTGAACCACTCAAATAAAGGTCGACAGCTGATTGGCTGAAAGTGGGGTCTGGCTCCCCCACTTTCATCCAATCAGAGGATGACGAGTCAGCACACGCTAGTCGTGTGCCGACCATGCCTACTTATGTAATATCAGAAAGATGACTAGCTACTTATGTAAATGGAGGGCCCATTACAGCCTCCTTTTTGAAGAGATCCGACAAGGGTCGGATCTCTTAAAGAAAGATGCCGACTGGGTCTGGGAGCAACAGCACCAGGATGCTTTTGACAGCACCAAGGCGAGCTTACAGCAAGCGCCAGTCCTGGCATTGCCGGACGAAAACAAGTCATTTAGCGTCGTTTGTGACGCTTCTGACTAGGCAACAGGTTGTGCGCTGTTGCAGAAGGACGATGAAGGACACGAACGTGTCATCTCCTTCCAGTCCAGGCAGCTGAAGGCTGCCGAACGGAACTATCCCGCTCATGACAAGGATCTACTTGCAATGAAGTACGCCCTTGTCAAGTTTAGAGTTCATCTCTTGGCCACGAGGCCCTTTGTAATCTACACCGATCACGCGTCCTTGCGGACTGCCACCAACTCGCCGCATCTGTCGCAGCGGATGGCGAGGTGGCTGTCATTCTTCGCGGAATACAACGTCCGCGTCGAATACAAGCCGGGCAAGCTCAACGTACTTGCCGATGCATTGTCGCGTCGACCTGACTATGAGCTAGCTCATGTCAGTCGGGTCACGACAGATCTATACGATCGGATACGCTTAGCGTATCAAGGGGACGAGAACTACACACCACTGGTGCAGTTCTTGTCCGATGGCAAGGACGCCAAAGTTGACAGGCTTTCGCCTCGACAGCGGGTGCAGCTCCATCGCTATGAGCTGGCCGATGGGTTACTCCGTTACAGAGTAGACCCTAGAGATCCTCCTCGGGCTGTCGTTCCAAACGACGAGGATCTGAAGTATGACATACTTCTAGAGGCGCATGATGCGCCGATAAGTGGCCACGCACGTACAAGTGGGTGGCACACTATGTCAAGACATGTGAAAACATGTCAGAGAGTGAAGCCTTCGGGCCACGCCTCGGCTCCACTACTGAGCCTACCTGTGCCAGAGGATTGATGGAAGTCGATGAGTCTCGATTTCGTCTTCGGCCTGTCAGCCGATGACAAGGGAAACACCGGCATTTTGGTGTTTGTCTGCCGTTTGAGCAAGATGGTGCATCTTGCTCCGGTACGTGACAAAGTCTCATGGAAACAAGCTGCACAGCTGTCCCTAGATAGCGTGTTTCGCTATCATGGTCTGCCACATACTATAGTCTCTGATCAAGACCCGCGCTTCACAGGGGCGTTTTTAGACACCCTGTACCAGCTCCTAGGAACCAAGTTGACGATGTCAACTGCGGACCATCCGTAGACGGATGTTCAGGCGGAGGGTGTCTATTGCGTGCTCGAAGATACTCTACAAAGCATCTGTGCTGAGGCACCTCGGTCCTGGTCGGACCAGTTGCTTATGGTTGAGTTTGCACTCAACAATGCATTACACGCATCAACGGGGTTTACCCCGCTCTATCTGAATGGGCTACGACACCCCCAGATACCGTTCACCTTGCGAGGAGGCACCAATGCCTCCACCGTAAGTGAGGGAGAGGCTCGGAAAGCCTCTTCCTCACAGCTCTCAGATATTGAACCAGAGTCTTTAAATGACACTTGTCGTCGTTTTTAGATGATAGGCTGACGTAAACTAGCTGGGTTAAAGACGCCATGGCCCATGCACAAGACAAGCAAAAGGACTACTCTGACAGAAAGGAAGAGGAAACTTAAATGTGTTTAGAGAAGGAGACTTAGTCCTACTAGACACTAAGAACCTACAACTACAGGTGGTTAGCTCTGTAGAGAGCAACAAGTTGAAGCATCGCTTGATTGGACCCTTCGCGGTCCTGGCCAGACATGGCGCGGCGTACACCATTGACCTCCCAAAGTCAATGGCGACACACCCGACGTTCTACGTGGGGCGTCTTAAGCGGTATCACGATCCGCTGGGTCCTTCTCCTCGGACGGAGGAAGACCAAGGTGAGAACTCACCTCCTCGAAACAAGACCGAGTCCTCTGGGCAATCGGAACAGCCGGTGTCGGAGCCTGTGAATGAAACACAGGCTGGTACCCACGCGAGTTATACGAACGGTATGACAATACAGAGTGGGAAGAGCTCGTGCAAGAGCCATACCCGTAAGCCGAGTGGTATGAGTACCCCTGCGGCTCATAAGAGAGCATCCGACCATGCACCTCATGGTTTAGAGCGTCTAATCCTCGACAGAGTTCCTTCAGGGCGGAAGCCGGAACTCGGCGGTCAACGTGCCCATGGAGCTCCCGAGTCTCACGACCGAGAGCGTCCAATCTCGACGAAGGACCTCAAGGGTCCCCGGCTTGCCAGCCTGAGCAGCAGCCTGACCACCACATCCAAGCCCAAGGGCTATCTCGATCGCGTAAACGCGATCTCGAAGCTGACGGACCTCGTCGCTTAACAGGGACTCCACAGAGTCCCGACCCGAAATTGAGGGTCCAGAAGGATAAGGCTGAGAAGGAGCCCCGTACTCAAACGCGTGTGAGAGCTCCTCCTGCCCTCCTTGATCGGAACGGAGAGCTCCACAACCACTGAAGCCGGTCGTCCAAGAGCGGCGGCGCACTGGGAAGCGCCAGCTGCTAGTAAAGTGGCGGGGTTACCCCTCGTCACAGAACTTGCGGGAGCTGGAAGACCGGCTCCGGGTTGACTGCCCGAAGGCTGTTGAGATTTGGGATCTGCAGCAGCCGGGGCGTAAGTAGTCCGCGGCTTCTTAGCCGCCTTACGGTGTACGGCCCTGGATTGACGGAATCGTACCCGCGATCATCTTGAGCGCTGGACTTAGACTGCTGTCTAAGTCACTCCATGACGGAATGGAATTGCGGCTTAGCGATTACGTGGGCAAACTCAATGCGAAGATCGCGCTGGTCCAAGACATAGGACAGCAGACGATCTTCTCGGAGTTCTTTCAACTCCTGAATTGTGAAGTTCTTCAGAGAAACCCATCTCCAGAACAGGTCTTCTGATTTCGATTGGGTTGTGGTGTTCTCGGGCTGTACCCAGGGGTACCCCCACACGGGGAAGAGCCCACCACTGTCTTCCGGTTTCTTCCGGAGACTCGTATTTTCCTTGAGAGGAATTCGGTGTGGTGCAAGTAGCACACACCTAGCAGCCTCGATGTCTTTGACAAAGAGGGGTTCATCTTGAACCAAGGCACGCTCATAGGCGCCACGCGAAGTGCGCCCATGGTTTAGACCACGAGGGGCCTTGAGGTGTTCCAGGAACATGGGAGACCCAGATCCCGCATCCGGTGGACAGTATCCATGGGGATACACCGGCGTGGGAGGCGCAGGAGCGCCTTGCAGTTGAGCAACTTGATAGCGCTCCTGCTGCTCATTGAGATCATTGGAGATCTCTTGGGGCTCGGTAACTGCCCCCTCCTCTTCGGCCTCATCCGAAGAAGAGTCGAATAGAATATGATAGTCTTTCGAGAAACCAGACTCACGAGGAGGGGTCTCAGGGACTGCGCGCTTCTTAGCAGCAGCAGCACCCTTATCAGCCCGTTTTTGAGAAGCTGCTTTCGCATCTTGGGCTCGAGCTTTACCTTCGGTTAAGGTAAGGTTCTTGGCAGGCGAGCTCGTCGAAGCTGCCTTTGCCTCGGATGATTCAGCATCATCAACAGGAGCTTCCAGTGATGGAGCGTCCTGCGAAGGAGTTGGATCCTTGGAGGATCCAGGAGAGTCCCCATCAGACTCGGATCACGTGGTCATTGGGATATCGAAAACCGGGGACTTTGTCCCCGGACTATGGTCCCGATAGGCGAACCGAGGGTTCGGCTTGTCGTCGGGCGACAAGGAGCGCAAGCGACTCCGTCGCGGGCTCTCTCCTTGTTTGGCAACAGCAGCGGTTGGCTTGGTGTCTGTCTCGGAAGCCGCCTTGCGGGCTTCCTTGCGCGGAGCGGCCTTGTCTTTCGACTTGGCCTTTGCAGTCTTCGACCTCGCGGTCTTGGACTTGGAAGGCGTCGAAGTGCCGTGGGTGTTTGCCTTCCGTGGCATGATGGGAGGTTGACGTGGAAACCCCGAAGTGTCTTGAAGGCGCTGAAAGGCTTAATGAAAGCCTCAAAGTCACAACTGCGGCTCGTCGATTGGTATCGACAAAGGAAGGAAAGAGAGCGGCGCTCTCTTTCTCACTCCTCATTTGTTGAGGGTGTTTTCAATCTAAGTGGGGGACGGTGTAACGGGGTTACATGAGAGGTACCCCAGAAAGGGTACCGCCTCTAGAAGTAGATATGCTTCGGTGAGTATTCGTTTTAAATACTCACTCGTGGGTGGTATGGACCACACCACTGCCACGTAGGTTGGACGGCTGAGGGCCAAACAACAATGTTTGACCTACTTTTATATACACGTATAGGAGCAAATTAAAGTTAGTTAGGAATTTGTATTACAGGCCGAATGATCTAATTAACTATAGACAAATCAGTCTTAAATCTACCCTAAACTGACTATTAAGTCCCCTAAGACCAGGGACTAGTGAACCGCCGTTCACTTAGAGTTTGTATACTCTTAATAGCACGCTTCTTCAAGCAAGGTGCTCGTGTGACACCGTCCAGCTTTTCTTGGATAGTGTAGGTGCGGTGTTTAGAAGTACGTGCCGTGGAGGGTGTGGAGGACGTTGATATAAAAATCCAAAATAAGTGCAGTCTTCATGCCGCGCAGTTGGTGCCAAAGCGCATTGAAGTGTTTTGAAGCCAGTCAATTTATTGCAATATGATTGGATAATAGTTTGAAAACACAATAAGGGCCATTCCTAACCGAGATCGCGATCCAAAGGGTTCGGGTGTCGTGGGCAAAACGTTTCATGTTGCAATCTTTCTCGTTCCTAACAGGATCGCGATCCGGTACCCAAATACAGGTACCGCCTCATCAAGTTGCCGTTTGGAAGCTCCAAAAGCAACATGACACCAAGTAACACAACCGTCACTGCTGCTTCAAGCACGACAAGCACCTCGACCACCAGTGCTCCTGCACATACCTCGAAGTGGACTGTCAATGTGTCTTTCGACTCGCGCAAACGTTTGATTCAGCCGCCCACGTCGGACGATTACAAGGATTGGAGCCTTGACCAACTCAAGTTGGAGTGCACAGCTCGTAGCTTGAATGTCGCCAAGAATACCAGAAAAGACGAGCGGGTTAAAATTCTTAACGCATGGGATGCCAACAAGGACGGTTTGGAAGCGTTGCCCAGTCGGCAGCGAAAGAGAGCATATAGTGGACGTGGAGAGGATGATAAACGCACAAAGGGCTGCATGTTCCGTCTATTTAATTTGTTATTCTCACTTAAATTTTACGAGGCGTTTCTTACAATTGGAAATCAACTTCGGCGCGAGGAGATTGACCAAGTTGGCTCCGCGTTGTGGATGGATGTTACGGAAGCCTTTAGCTCTGCTACAGATGAATTTGACAGAATTATTTCTGACGATGCCGTTTTTGAGGACATCGACGCTTCATACAAGATGGTGCATTCAGCGGCAAACTAAAGAGAATAGAGAAGGAACTAAGCAGTAATTTTGCCCGTGTTGAAGCTGGAACCAAACTCTCCGGTCAAGGTAGCTACGACTTCTGGGACTTTTTATGGACGATCTGACGTCTACTTTTTGGATCGGTGGTGTGAGCACCGTCAAGGTGCACGTGAGTTTTGCGCTGCGAACGTATATCCCGAGGACGAGGATGATTCAACTATGGAAGGTAAGGAGACGCGACAACAGAGCAATCGAAAGCGTCGACGGAACTCGCAGTCAGACTCAATAGCATCAATTCTCGAGCGTGTCAATGATCTGATTGACAAGGAGACAAGTGAGAGCTTGAAGGCACAGGAAGGCACATGGAATGAGCAGAAATTGATCATTCAAGAGCAACGATCATCGCAAAATCTATCGACGCTGTATACTATGCTTGATCGGAACGGCAATAGTATTCATCAGCTCTTGGAGCAACGTAAAGAGTATATCTCGAAGGGACTTCATGCTGCAAAAATCGGAGAAATGTTGAAAGCTCGACTAGCACGACGAACGATGCTTGAAGCCCAGATTAGTGAGCTTGAACTTCAAATATTAAACGGGATGCAGTAACAATCACCAGTGTCGACAGAGATTAGCGAGTTCGTGGTCGACGGATGCTGAAACTTTGGATGTGACTCATGATGACTTCGCGAAGAATGCGACCTTGAGCATCAGTACGCAAGGCGGACGGGTCATCGGAATTGTCGGAGGGTTGATACCAGCTTTCGGACAAGTTATGATATTCAGTATTGACTTAATATATGCTCGTACATGCGTCTTGATTTTTGATTCGTTCATCAATACAGAAATTGTGAAGCTTCATGCACGTCTTGATCACCTTTTTCACGTTCACGAAGTCAACGACATGAGGGCGCTTAAAGACTAGCCACTTATTAACCAGCAACCCGAATGCCATTTCTATCCGAATCCACAATTGACTTAGATAAAAGTTGTAGTCGGAAAACGCTTTGCCTTTGATCTCTAGCTTATTGAAAGGCACCAGCACTGAATCTGAGAGGGGATAAGCGTTGTCCCCTATGATATAAAAACCGGATCGTAGTTGCATTATTGCATTTCGTAATTTCCATTTCTTGAATGCAATCGAATCACTCACCTTACCTGGCGAAAAGTAAAGCAGTACCCAGTAAAGCGACTCAATGAGTCGCATATTGCTTGGACGTTAAGCCCGTACTTCTGGTAATGGCTGGAGAAGAACGCACAAACATCTGGAACTTCTTTCGCACAGCCATCCATCAATGCAACCAACACACCCCGTCAAAATGTTCTGCTTGCTAATTTCAGCAAAACCGTCGGCTAAGTCGAGCATACGTTGCGGAGACTCAGTCGGAGAACGTATTCGCAGCTCAGGACACGCGCAAATCGCATCTATCACACAATGCATTGCCTCGTAGATAGCAGAGACCGATGTTCCACCGAGACATCGAGTAGTTTGGTAATTACTACCAGCTAACCAAGAAATTGTCATCTGAAGCATGTTTTCTGGAGATATTGGCTTTGCGCCAGCTCGCCGTGTTGATTGGGACTCGTCACGAAGTAACGCCGGCCTAATATACGACAGAAGACGCTCGAACGAACTCACTTCCATTCGATAAAAGTTTTTGAATTGACCTCCCAACAACAACGTCTGTTTGTGGACGTTCCACTCAAGGCGTCGTCGCAGAACGCACCTATCTCGTTTATGGGGAACCGCCGCAATAGATGATACAACCGCTACAATCAGGTGACTTCGACGCCGACTACGTCGTGCGGTTTCCTCGCGGGCTCTCTCCATCCATTTTGACAATTTCATCTCTCGAAATGCGTACGACCCGGAAATCCCGCTCCGACCGCGATCCAGCACACAGATTGCATTGATGAAGTAATCACCAAAATTGCCCTACCCTTTGTTCTGAATTGACCAATGACGGCATGACTTTCGGATTGCCATCTCGGTTAGGAACGGCCCTAAGACAATTGGCTTAAATATGTTCCAGTGTACTGATATAGGACAGGTTTTGGGATGGATTTTTATCGATGTGCTGTATGTGGCGGATATTTTAGCTACGGGGCTTTTTCCGTCGTTGTCTGTAAACCATTCGGATCGCAAATCGTTCTGCAATTCAATATGGAGGTTAGTCACGTTTCGCATTACTGTACAGGTACATGTACCAACTTCAAACTGTAATTCACCTACTATCCTTCTACTCCAACATGTAGCAACTAAAGTACTGTAGTTCACTTCACCTGCCTTCCTTTTACTCCAATCTTAATTAGATGTAGACTACGCGTGCAATGCGTATCTATTGGACACCGAAGCCTTTATCTTGGACTGGGATTCACAGGAAGAGGTTGCGGGCCTTAGCTTTCCAATCATGTCGATCTGGGCGGCAGACCAGATCTTCGGATCGATTGTTTACCGTATGTAGGCTAGAGTCCAAGTTCAAGTCTGGACGCGCACTCCGTTGCTGCCCTCCTATTGGTTCATCCGTATGAAAAAATGCCAGTTAGAAAGAACCACGAACCTACGATTCAAGCTATGCAAAAAGGACTGTTCGTAGGCTATAGCTTGCGTCAATACAGCACGTACTGGTCTTAGATGTATTAATAAAGATTTACAGGACTTGCATGTCGACATCTAGATGCTAGGTATATCTGTTCACCGAGGTATCAGAGTTTGCTGCCAATAAAGGAAGTACTGAAATAGAAAAAAAATATGTGAATGCGGGAAGTACTCACCAGGTCCCCTCATGTACAATATATGGTATCACGATGGGAACTGTCTGACCTAGTGTCTGCTGCCATTTCATGTTCACTTGGAGAGCGAAACTGTACCATGTAAAGGGTACAAGGTCACAACAATAGTTGTAGAACTTGGTAGACGATGATGTCGAATGCATGAACCATCGAGGAAGAAGGTCAGGTAAATAACGACGACGACTCCGTTTCGTGTTTTCTTTCTTTTTCAAGTTGATAATGTGCGGAGTTTAAAGCTAACGACAGAACCGTCAGAACACACAAACATGCCGTAGGAACACAAAACAAATCCTACAAATCCTTTTGACTGGGCAGAACTATGGTGACTGGGAGGGATGACGCGTTTTCATAAACGGACCAAGGACCAGCCGCGGCTGGGCGCCCCCGCTGTTCGCTTCGCTCGCGATTTATAGATTGTAAGTTCGAGACCCAGTACAGTGCGCGGCTCGCTGGAATGCTCAGCGCTGGGCCCGCCCCCGCAAATACCGCACGGCCCTGCTTCGCGGGCTCCCCGCGCGGGTTTGCTGCGGCTACGCGACCTCGCAACCGCTCACCTTAGTTGGTTGGGGGCGATAGCGCGCCTCGTCTATTCACAGATGTCGCCCACCCTCTGTGTGTTCACTGGAATGGGCGTGTGTTTCTCCTATTTTGTCAAAGCTAACCGCATGCAAGACACCCCACCCCAATGATTGGATTACCCTCACACAATACTGCCAGACTCTGACAGTATTGTACCGACTCAGACAGGAGCAAGAGTGTCTCACTGTACTTAAGCTCAACTTGGCTAGAGCATCCCCCCTCTCTATCCCTTCTAATTGTATCGTCTACTACACTGGTCTTTTTTGAGGGAGCATTGTACTGGTGCGTAGCACCGTGCTAGTGCTGTCGACGCCTCGATTTTTTAATGTCAAATTTGACGTCAAAAATATCGAAGTGAAAAATGTCATAAGTCAACTGTTTGACTCCGATTCCCTTCATCCACCCAGCCAATCGCAGCCAAAATGCCGAATCACATGTCATTTTCAGTAGTCAAAGATTATGCTACGGTTCTGTGCAAAGTTTAACTTTTGTCAAAGCCAAATTTCACATCTTTGACGCCATCCGGGTATAGAAATTTGACAACGACGTCGACAGCTCTAACAAATCCGTTCTCGTTAATTCAATTTGTGGTGCTTGTATGACATCGAAGCAGTTTGCGTTTTGAAAGACGGCTTCTCATGGTTCAATCTTGAAAGCCATTAATTCAAGGCTCCCTCACCACCAATTATTTGGTGTGACAGACATGTTACTTGAAAATTTTTTGAGTAGCATTAATTTTAGCACTAATGACAATCCTCTATTGTGATATCAAGAAGCACTCCCCCGAAAAATCCTCTCGTTACTGGTGAAAACTCCAACTAGTGATATTTGTTGCTACACTAGCGATAGGATTAACTATGTACTCATTGACGCATCCTTTTGCGGCAAGACTCTTGCTTGCCGCAAGAGACCTTTGATGGTGAGTGCTGGCGATCTGACGAGAAGAGACCTTCGATGGTGAGGTTCCTCATCCATTGCTTCACTGGCGATCTGACTGCAATCGCCAGACCACCTTCTCATCTCATTCTGCAATTTTCTCGGATAGTATCAAGTGTTAACTAAAGAAGTCTTGCCTCTCCTCAAGACCTAGGATGCATCCTTCATACATCTTTGTTGCATATGTTGCTGTCACGCTTCTCTCGAGCTGTCAAGCGCTACCAACCGAGACGATCACGAAACCCAACACAGTCGTCTCGGAGGCGTCATTGGAGGCTCTTAGATATCTTCGCGGGGTTCAAACTGACGATGACGAGGCCGTGGACGCCTATAAAACCGTTGGTAAAGAAGACGACGATGATGAAGAGAGAGGTGGTGGATGGCTTGGCAAAGCTCTTTCTCGGTCCAACAGCGCGCATATCACCGAAAATCAAGGAACCATTACCCGGAATTTCTTGCAGGAGGGTCAACAGGCCTTCCGAAATGACGTCATAAAACGGCTCGAGACATACGAGGTCTGGAAGAATGTGAAGTATACAAGGAGCCAAGCTGAGAATGCCTTGAGAGGCCATGGCTACACAAAGGCGGAATTAAAGGAATTCTTGAATGAGTTCGATAACTTCAACCCTGAAACTCTAAAGTGGCTTAGGGAAAATACACAGTAAAAAACAAAGATAATTGTCAACCAATGAAAAGACATAAAATCGCGGTAATTGTTTTATTGTTTGCCCTATTGTGTTTTATTCTAAAGCACCATGCAGTATCTCTCTTCCTCGATACTTCTCCTGTAAGCTTAGCATTCATTCGGCAGTAGCGACGTTTATGCTGAGATCAGGAACTCGAATACGCGAATTAATCGTGACGAGGACTCAACATAATACCACATATGCAGAGGGATTTCTTCTCGAAGAGTTCGTTAAATCACAGGAGGATATTTTTTCAAGCTCATGTCGGAGATGGTGGACCAAGTAGCGGAACCTAGAAATATTGTATTATTTGTGTCTCTAATGTTGCATGAAGCAAACCGATCGACGAAGAAAAAGATAAGTGTATATGGAGCTATCCAATTGCCGTCGCTGGAATGAAAACGTGGTGTGCTACTTGGGCAAGCTTGTTTATAAGTCACAAACAATATTTTGCATTCAAGAGACTTGTAGGTAGGATAGTTGCTTGCTCATGGGGAAGTGTGGCCTTGAGTCGTTCGAACGCTTAGATCAGCATGCACGAAGTGATTTATGCCGAAGAGATTCTGTGTACCGACAAAACTCCAAAAATAATAACCATGGACGAGCATTTCGAGCTGCGTATCACGTACAATGTTGGCCATAAATACATGATGACCAGTATTTCGCGGCTCATGAAAGTATGTATCCATCTAAGCCGAAAGCTTCTGGTGTCCAGCTTATCGCGTTCTGGGTAAATTTCTTGGTCGGTCTGCGCTACAAATTGTAGCCTACAATTGCTTCCGTGATGAGGATAGTCCACGTAGCTGGAGCTGTATCCCCTTGTGACAACCTCTTCTTGAGTATTTTCCTTCATTACTAACGGAAATACCGGATTAAGACCCCGGGCACTATTTAATTGTACCCCTTCAAATCGCCAAAAGGTTATGAATTATTGAGTAGGTTACACCTAGATTACTACTCGCCACTGATACTTCTTGAGTGGCATCAGCATCTTGCCATTTCTCACAGAACTTCTCGCCATACACGTCGTGCTGTGCAACATGCCACTCCATGTAATCATCACCAAAGCCAGCAGCCGCTATCGAGTTGTTGACAGTTCTACTGTCAGTGTCACGCAGAGTGACTCACACTAAGCTTTTCGCACCCATTCACAGACGACTGCCACAGAAGGCATACGTGGATTGACAAAACGCGTGTACTCAACCTTGTCACTCTCCTTCCATGCATTTATCTTAATGTAAACCAGTCTTGTAGATAGCGTTGTCTCCTGCTTCTAGATAAGGAGCGGGACCACCTGGAATGACCCACATGCTAATGTTGCGAGTCGAGCACTTTGCTTTCACGTCCTTGGATATATGGGCCTGCATCGAGTTCCAAACCAAACGCTTCTCTTCATTCATATCAATTAAAGGAAAAACAAGAACAATCCATGGTAGATCTCCTGTATTACAAAGTTGAGTGTGGTTACTTCAGGGTTATGGCAAGGTTACTGTTAGAGGGTTCTATTCGGGTAAAGGGTATTAATCGGGAATCTCCGTTACGTCCTGCCAGAAGCCGAACTGTGCCATCTTCAGTCTTGTGGTACTGTATTTTGTGAGAATTCGAAACAGCATGTCTTCTACTTAGCGATCTTTGCAGATTGTAAAACAGATTGTGACTAAACTATATTGTTTAGTCCTGGTAGCAAATCTTCGCAAAGTTACTTGAACACCCTGTATGTTTTCTAGTTTATAGTCGCGTAGTTCTAACTAACGGGAAATCACTGGCTTCGTTTCCCTCGTGTTGTATCTTACACGACAACAGCAGCAGACTGGATATTGATCTACACGTATTTTCGATGGAATAATACGTGAATTTGTAAAGATAGAAATCACGATCAATTGCTTAACAATAAGCCAACCATGCAGTTGCTTCAGATTTTGGAGGTGGTAAATTTACATACGTGGGTGAACTGAAAGGTACTAACCTTGAATGCTTTAGAAATCTTAATAAAAACCACAAGATCCAATCAATTTTTCGATACAAGGGCCCAACATCAGATCAGTTAGAGTATTACAATGACGGCATACTCGCTTTCTAACACTTTGTTTTGATTACCAAGGATATTCATATTCATCCGATGTACAAGCCGGTACTACAGCACCAATTATTACAATTGAATCAGATCATCACCACAGCTGCAGTGTGCCGCATCACCATTGCACTTCATAAACTAAAGGATTCAAGTGTCAATAGATATCTGCAGTCCAACGCACAAGATGTTTATTTCTTATTAGAAGACAGGCAAGCAGACGCGCGGCATGGGTTTACTTTATGTAATCCTGTTTGTATTGATCCTCACCTATGCCGGAGCCTATGCCGCTGTTCCCGCGCCGGACTATCACACTGCTTCGCCAAATAGAATGCTGAGACTCGACAAAGATGTGGAAATGGAAGAAAGGATTGATCCCAAAAGTGCGAACATGCTGAGAGCTTTTTTTCAATATGTCGAGACCCGATTCCTAGCATGGAAAACTATGCGCGGAAGGTGAAAGATTCCGTTTCTCAATCATGGATTAGTTCATCCTTAGCGAAGGAAACAAACCCAATGGTTGTTTTTAACTCGTTAAATCTTCAAAAGGCTGGTAAACACCTAGATGAAGTCCCGATGTTCTACCAGTGGTTGGAGTATGTGAACTTGTACCGGCTTCAGCGGAGAGACGAATCGTTCGGAGATCCCTACATGTTGCACTTGTTTCAAAAAGCAATGTCTGACAATGACGCCGTCACGCTTGTTCATAAGATTCGACAAGTCCCTGGTATGAAGGATAGCGCTGACACCATGCAGTATTTGCTTTTCTTGAATTCTGAAGCCACTCACAAGCAGATGATTAATACATGGCTACAGTCTGGATTACATCCCGAGGAAGTTTTCAAAATTTTACGTCTGAAGACAACGCCATTTGAATATACCTCATTGTTCATCCAGTGGTTCACGTACACAAACAAGTATAGGGCCACTTTGGTTGACATATCTGATGCACACCTACTTCGTTTCATGGAGAAGCAATATCTGACAATGGATATCTATGAATTTACACCACTCTTTCAATCGATGAAAGATATACCGGGACTGAAGACAATGGCCCATAACATGCAGGCTTTGATTTTCAAGCAGTTAGCGAAAAGGAAGATTAACCCATATAGCGTGGCGGTCGCCGTGGCTCCCAATTTTACGAGGTTACCAAGGGAAGGACCTGCGTATGAGGCTTGGGAGGCTTACACATTGTTCTATGCCAAACACAACGGAGAAGATATGCTTGCGAAAGTAACAAAATCATTCGCCGACGGCAACCCTCAAGGTGCACTTGAAGCTGTTCGACTACATGCACTATGATAGTATGTTGGCGTAAAACTAAACAATAGGGAGTTCCAGTTGGACGTACTAACGTAGTAGTATTTTCTACTAATAGGATGTGCTAAGATAACGAACGAGGGCCCAGCAGCTAAGCAGTTAACTCATTCATTAGTATTCGCATTAAGCACGTGTTCCCATTGCCTAGTATAACACTACAGGACTTGATACTATCAGACTTTCTTCCAAACTGTCGAATACTACTGTAGTATGTTTTAGCAACCAGTTCCTCCTGCAATCATCAAACACGACGTGCTGTCGAACATGGCCATGATGTTTGTCATAATGGACCAAAAAATCGCGAAAATCAAATAGAAAGCAGTCACTCCACCGATGAGTTTGCTGTGTCCACCCTTGCGCACGAGTTCCTGCGTTTCTGCCTTTTGTGGGGGAAGTAGAAACAGGAAAACCCATGAGAAGATAGTCATGGAGTACATGATGATAATAGTGTACGTGATATCAGCACGAACAGCGTGATCGTCTGCCTGCACTCGTTCGTTGGTGACATTGAAGGGGCCATCGATCGCTAGGGTCAAAGACGTAGCAAACGGTTGAGCAACGTTGGTGACAGTAGTAACCAGACCGTACACAGCAGCTTCGTTGCCGACTTGGGCAAGCTCAACGACACAGAATGATGAAATGATCCATCCGACACCATACGGGAGCTGCACAGCGATAGGAGGACCTAACCAGAACCATTGATTCCGGAAGACATCCCAAATGACAAGAAGTGAGACCGTACAGTCCACGATGATCACTACAGCTCCCGTCGCGACAGTCATCCAGCGCCAGTTCCAGTGCAGACCCCACTTTGATGTAATCATAATACCAGCAGCAAAAAGCAGGTTGCTCAGAATATCGCTGAGGGTGCTGTTAATGGGGGTAACACCAACCATTTTTGACGCAACGGGGGAGCTACCAGTGTAAGTGATGTTCGCGAAAATACCGGAAAAGAACAAGTACGCGATGATCTGGTACATGGCGCGCGAGCACAACAAGTTCCAGAAGCTGTTCATGTACTCCCGGAAGTTCGCAGCTTCAGCTTTCTCCTCCTTGATAAAGAACCACGTCATGGGGAAGACTGGAAGAGTGAGTACAGCTACGATGATCATCAACTGAGGAAAGCTCAAGGAGAAGTCGAAGTCTCCACCGTAGTCCTTGCCATTGAAGAAGAAACCAACCAAAATCTCACCAAAAATCACCATCGCCGTGCGAACTGTGTAGATGCACGACTGAGTCTTACCACGTTTATCAATTGGCTCGCGTTGAGCCAACTCGCATGTGATACTGTCGGCACAGACATCTGACAGCACGTAGCCGACAGCAGCGAAGAACATGATGATGACGTACTTGGCACCTTCGTCCGGAGCATTGCGATTAATACGAGCTTCAATCTCCGGTGTATAGTCGGCGATATCAACGTCACGGTCGGATGGAACAGTGAAGTACGGTTCACCAATTGGCATAATGCACATGACCAGCAACATGATGAAGCAAACACCCCAACCGATGAGCATGTATGGTCGACGACGGTATCCGAAAATCGGTCTGCAATCGGACAGGATGCCGTAGAAAACCTTGAAACTCCATGGTAGGACGACAAGTTGTTGAGCGGCAGTCACCTGAGCTCCGGAGCAGTTGAGGTAGTTCTGCATGAACGGGTAGATAGTTGCAGGCAGCAAACCGTAAACAAGGCCGACAACGACGTACTGGAAGAGGAGACCGATATTTTCCTTGCTGGTGAGTACAGGCATACCTCCTTCACGTAGAGCACCGCCTTCAGGTGTTTTGGAACCGGCATAACCATCTTCGGCACCCTTTGCTTGGGAACCTAGTGACAACCGTTTGGGAATGTCAACATCCCCTACGCTGATTCTAATGGTCATCGTCACTATAGTTCTGGAGAACTCGTTGCTTGGACCGACGAAATTTGGGGACTGAAAGTGTCAACGCGTGGACGACGCCAAAATCGCTGAGCTGGAAGATAAGCATACGGCTGTTCAACAATGGGATTACCACCAGCTTTGCTCAACTCCTGGCTGTTGTGTAAATTTTGTGGCGAGCTATCTGCCTTTTCCGCCATGATAAGCAAAAGCGAGCAAAGACTGGTAGTTGTCGCTTGACGAACGCTACGAGAGACTAAACAATTGCGCACGTGAGCAGGGCGTTCGTCCGCATCGCATTGCAAACGAGAGCTGGAGGAGTCCTCTGAATACAGCTGCAAGTTTGGACATCAGGACTACGGCCAATGTCGCTGCATTGACAGACTTCCATCACAAGCTGCCACAATGTGATTCGCATGGCGTGCTGAGCTGACCTTCCAGGTGGCAACTGCATTCTGTCACCACCATGTGATTGAAGCGGATGTTCAACGTACATTTTTGGTTGTTGATGTGATCGATCACTAGCCAAACTTTATGCATGATGTATTATTCCTCTCTTGACCGACTGGTGCCCCCGTCAAGTTGACGGGGGCACCAGTGCACTAGCTTAAGAAGATCAATGAACGGATATACAATTTTCTTTAGGGCTTTGAATACCTGTTCATGTACTTAGCACAGCGGTCGAATGTTGAAACTTAATGCGGAACTCACTTAACAGCCAGTACCACCAGCAATGATCAAGCACGACGTGCTGTCGAACATGGCCATGATGTTAGTCATAATAGACCAAAAAATCGCGAAAATCAAATAGAAAGCAGTCACTCCACCGATGAGTTTGCTGTGCCCTCCCTTGCGAACGAGTGCTTGTGTTTCTGCTTTCTGTGGAGGCAGCAGGAAGAGGAAGACCCAGGAGAAAATGGTCATCGCGTACATAATAATGATCGTGTACGTGATGTCGGCGCGAACCGAATGTGTGTCGGCTTGGACCCGTTCGTTTGTCACGTTGAAAGGGCCGTCAATCGCGAGCGTGATGGATGTAGCGAAGGGCTGCGCCACATTCGACACGGTCGTGACCAGGCCATAAACCGCAGCTTCGTTGCCAATTTGAGCGAGCTCGACGACACAGAACGTTGAAATGATCCAGCCGACCCCGTACGGGAGCTGCACTGCGATAGGAGGACCTAACCAGAACCATTGACTTCGGAAGACATCCCAAATGACAAGAAGTGAGACCGTGCAGTCCACGATGATCACTACAACACCCGTCGCGACAATCATCCAGCGCCAGTTCCAGTGCAACCCCCACTTCGACGTGATCATAATTCCAGCAGCAAAGAGGAGATTGCTGAGAATATCGCTGAGGGTGCTGTTCACGGGAGTAACGCCAACCATGTACGAGGCGACGGGCGTACTACCTGTGTAAGTGATGTTCGCAAAGATGCCAGCGAAAAACAAGTACGCGATGATTTGGTACATGGCACGCGAGCACAACAAGTTCCAGAAATCGGTAATGTACACTCGGAAGTTCGCAGCTTCAGCTTTCTCCTCCTTGATGAAATACCAAGTCATGGGGAAGACTGGAAGAGTGAGTACAGCTACGATGATCATCAACTGAGGAAAGCTCAAGGAGAAGTCAAACGTGCCACCATATTCTTCACCGTTGAAGAAGAAGCCAACCAAAATCTCACCAAAAATCACCATCGCCGTACGAACTGTGTAGATGCACGACTGAGTCTTACCACGTTTATCAATTGGCTCGCGTTGAGCCAACTCGCATGTGATACTGTCGGCACAGACATCTGACAGCACGTAGCCGACAGCAGCGAAGAACATGATGATGACGTACTTGGCACCTTCGTCCGGAGCATTGCGATTAATACGAGCTTCAATCTCCGGTGTGTAGTCGGCGATATCAACGTCACGGTCGGATGGAACAGTGAAGTACGGTTCACCAATTGGCATAATGCACATGACCAGCAACATGATGAAGCAAACACCCCAACCGATGAGCATGTATGGTCGACGACGGTATCCGAAAATCGGTCTGCAATCGGACAGGATGCCGTAGAAAACCTTGAAACTCCATGGTAGGACGACAAGTTGTTGAGCGGCAGTCACCTGAGCTCCGGAACAGTTGAGGTAGTTCTGCATGAACGGGTAGATGGTTTCAGGTAGCAAACCGTAAACAAGGCCGACGACAGCGTACTGGAAGAGGAGACCGAGGTTATCCTTACTGGTGAGTACAGGCATACCTCCTTCTCGAAGTGCTCCATCATCAATCTCGGGTGTCTTGATTCCAACATAGCCGTCTTCAATGTCTTTCGTTTGTGAACCGCTCAAGAACGACAATCGTTTCGGGACATCGACGTCAGCGTTGGTCCAAGGCATCGTGATAAGAGTGATACTTTAGCGGATTAGAGTGAATTGAGAAGTGAACAAGACAGTGAATGGCGCAGCGCGACGAATGAATTGAGTCAGGCCCCCCGGCGCAAGGCACAGCGCGGCTGGATAGCATGATGACGCCAACGGGCTCAGCAAAGGCGTCGTTTACAATACAGTGCTTCAGAATATGCAGACGAGGGACCATCACCTCGGAGACACATCAAGGCAGCACCGCACAAAGACGCTGGAGCATCCGTCACGGGAATATGTGGGGTGTGGCGGTCCGTCACTGACGGATACATGTCCGTGGATGCTAATGCTCAATCCAAGCCTTGAAGCACACTATGCTTGCACATCAGGACTTTATAGTTTGGGATCGTATGAACTTAGTGATTCACGAATGGGATTCGCGGCCATCCCAGTGTACTTTGGCGGGCATCGATCAAGAGAGAGCACTCGGTTTCAGCTGCTTCTAGTAGTTGTAGTACATGCACAACTTCAATTTGAAACGTGTAGCGAAATCTCGCATTTTTCACCTTTGTTCACGTCGAGCTGGGAGGAATCAAGAACTGAGGAATTATGAACATGTTTTCATTACTGAGACGATAAACAATTATTCGGGCTCTAGATGAACGTCCTTCGGTTCATTTGACCAGTTCGGCTATTTGCTTAGCAGCCGGTACCACCAGCAATGATCAAGCACGAAGTGCTGTCAAAGATGGCCATGATGTTGGTCATGATCGACCAGATAATGGCGAAGATCAGGTAGAACACTGTGATGCTGCCAATGAGTTTGCTGTGACCACCCTTGCGAAGCAGCTCCTGGGTTTCCTCCTTCTGCTTGGGCAACCAGAACAGGAACACCCAGGAGAAAGCCATACACGAGTACATAATGATGATGGTGTACGTGATATCCATGCGGACAGAGTGATCGTCCTCCTTCACGCGGTCATTGGTGATGTTGAACGGACCGTCCATCAGCAACGTGAGCGAGGTAGCGAACGGCTGAGCCACGTTGCTCACCGTCGTGATGAGACCGTAGACAGCAGCTTCATTGCCCTGTTGTGCGAGTTCCACGACAACGTACGTCGAAATGATCCAACCAACACCGTACGGGAGCTGCACCACAATGGGGGGACCGAGCCAGAACCACTGGTTACGGAAGACATCCCACACAACAATCATGGCGACGGCGCAGTCCACCACGATAACCACGGCGCCGGTAACAATGATCATCCAGCGCCAATTCCAGTGTAGACCCCACTTGGATGTGATCATGATGCCGGCCATAAAGAGCAAATTGCTCAGGATATCACTGATTGTAGTGTTAATTGGCGTCACATCCACCATGATCGAAGCAACGGGTGAGCTGGCTGTGTATGTGATGGTAGCGAAAATGCCGGCGAAGAAGTTGTATGCAATAACTTGGTACACCGCGCGCGAGCATATCAAGTCCCAGAAGTCGTTCATGTACTGACGGAAGTTGGCAGGTTCAGCCTTCTCCTCGTGGATAAAGTACCAAGTCATAGGCAACACAGGCAGCGAGAGCACCGTGATGATGATCATCAATTGCGGGAAGCTCAACGAGAAGTTGAAGTCACCACCATAGTCCTCACCGTTGAAGCAGAATCCAGTGAGCAGCTCACCAAAGATCACCAGAGCCGTACGTACGACGTAGATGGCTGACTGCGTCTTACCACGTTTGTCGATAGGCTCCTGTTGAGCCAATTCGCATGTGATACTGTCGGCACATACGTCCGACAGTACGTATCCACAGGCTGCAAACAGCATGATGATAACGTACTTGGCGCCTTCCGATGGAGCGTCGTAGTTGATGCGATTTCTGATCTCGTCCGTGTAGTCCGCGACGGCGACGTCACGGTCGGCAGCAACTGTGTAGTACGGCTTACCAATAGGCATAATGGCCATGACAAGCAGCGTGGCGATGCAAATGGTCCAACCGATGAGCATGTACGGACGGCGACGGTAGCCGTAGATCGGACGGCAGTCAGACATGATGCCGTAGAAAACCTTGAAACTCCACGGCAGCACGACCAATTGCTTGGCGGCAGCGACTTGGGAGCCGGAACAGTTGAGGTACTGCTGCATGAACGGGTAGATGGTTTCAGGAAGCACGCCATACACCAGACCAACCACAGCATACTGGAACAGCAGACCGATGCAACCCCGGCTCAGCAGATTGGGCATGCCACCGGGTCGAAGGGCACCGCCTTCGTACTCGCCGTACTTCTCGTCATTCTTGCCACCCGTCGTGTCGGGGGTCTTGATACCCGTGTAGCCGCCCTCCTCAATGTCCTTGGCTTTGGATGTGGCGCTGCTGATTGACAGCCGAGCATCCAAGTCGTTGGTGCTTGGTCCAGTCACCGGCATACTTGCTCTGGAGTTCGGAGGTCTTGCGAGGAACCAGGTGAAATGAAGAGTGAGTGCGTGATAGCGGTGCAGTGAGGGATTAAAGCGTTAAAGCTAAAGGCTGCACGGACAAGCACCCCATGTCGACCTGCTCCCGTGTCGATCCGTCACGAGAGCGGACGAAGAACCAGCCGACGCTCGAAACCATGATGGGCACTCGGCCACCTCTTGTGTCGGGCACCACTGCAACACGATGACAGGCAGCAAGAAACGAGCCGCCGGTACAGCGCAGGAGACTTTAGAGACCTTGGGCCTCTTCTCTGACCATTTCAGGCGCAGCACCGGCGCGCCCGGCGCACCCACCACGGCACTCACGCTTACGATTTGCGCAAGCAGGCAGAACGGCGGCACCGCCCGTAATGTGAACAGGTCAACCAACAACAATCGAGAATCAACGATATATTCATCTGTACAAACAACTTTGGTTACAACGGAGTTGGGCACAACCTCAAACGAGAGCACAACTGCGTCGCTACGATCTGCTCTGTGCTTAGCAGCCGGTACCTCCAGCGATAATAAGGCACGACGTACTATCGAAAATGGCCAAGACATTGGTCACGATGGACCAAAGGATAGCGAAGGTCAAGTATCCGACCGTAATGCCGCCAATGAGTTTACTGTGACCACCTTCCCGGAGAAGACGCTGTGTGTCCTCCTTCTGCTTCGGAAGGAGGAACAGGAACACCCAAGCGAATACCATTGCGGCGTACATGATGATAATGGTGTACGTGATATCCATGCGGACAGAGTGGTCGTCCTCCTTCACGCGGTCATTGGTAATGTTGAACGGGCCGTCAACCAACAGCGTGAGTGACGTAGCAAATGGTTGGGCCACGTTAGTCACCGTCGTGATGAGACCGTAGACAGCAGCTTCGTTGCCAAGCTGTGCAAGCTCCACCGTCACGAACGTTGAGATGATCCAACCAACACCGTACGGGAGCTGCACCACAATAGGGGGGCCAAGCCAAAACCACTGGTTACGGAAGACATCCCATACAACTATCATTGCTACGGCGCAATCCATCACAATGACGGTCGCAGCTGTGCAAACAATCATCCAACGCCAGTTCCAGTGGAGCCCCCACTTCGACGTGATCATGATACCAATCATGAACAAAAGATTGCTCAGGATGTCACTCAGAGTGCTGTTGATTGGAGTCACGCCCACCATGTACGAAGCGACAGGTGTGCTTGCCGTGTATGTGAAGTCAGCAAAGATATTGGCGAAGAAGTTGTACGCGATAACCTGGTACACGGCACGACTGCAAAGCAGATTCCAGAAGCCGTCAATGTACTCCTTGAAGTTTGCAGGTTCGACTTTGTCTTCCTTGATGAAGAACCAGGTCATAGGCAGCACGGGGAGCGACAGCACCGTCACAATGATCATCAACTGAGGAAAACTCAACGAGAAGTCGAAGTCACCGCCGTACTCTTCACCATTAAAGAAGAAACCAGTCAATAACTCCCCGAAAATCACCATAACAGTACGAACAGTGTAGATGCATGACTGTGTCTTGCCACGCTTTTCTAGAGGCTCACGCTGAGCTAGCTCCACCGTGATGCTGTCAGCACACACATCCGACATGACGTAGCCGAATGCTGCGAAGAACATGATGATCACATACTTGGCACCTTCCGACGGAGCGTCGTAATTGATACGGGCTTCAATCTCGGGAGTGTAGTCTGCCACGGCGACGTCACGGTCCGCAGCAACCGTGTAGTACGGCTTACCAATAGGCATAATGGCCATAACAAGCAGCATAATGATACAGATAACCCAACCGATCAACATGTACGGTCGACGACGGTAGCCGTAGATCGGACGGCAATCCGACAAAATGCCGTAGAAAACCTTGAAACTCCATGGCAGCACGACCAATTGCTTAGCGGCAGCGACTTGGGAACCGGAACAGTTGAGGTACATTTGCATGAACGGGTAGATGGTTTCGGGTAGTAACCCGTACACCAGACCGACGGTAGCGTACTCGAACAGTAGTCCAAGATGTTCCTTGCTCAGCAGATTGGGCATGCCGCCGGGACGCAGAGCGCCACCTTCGTACTCGCCGGTTTGTGCATCGGGGGTCTTGATTCCAGTGTAGCTTCCTTCTTCCAAGTCCTTGTTACCACTCACGTACGACAGTCGCTTGGGGATGTCCAGGTCGCTCACAGCGGGACCTGTGCCACCGGTAGTGGAGACGCCCGGCATGGTCGATGGATGCGGATTTACAGGAGATTTGAGACCAAGCTTGGAAATTGGGAAATGAAGGAGCTGCAAAGCTCGTCTACAGATAATGCGCTGACAAGCTCAAGATATCTGCAAGGTGAGAGGTTCACGCATCGAGAGTCACGACGGGGTCAAGTGCGACTTGAGAGGATGCGCTCGCATTCGTCTGCATCCATGCCCGTTCTCACGGCTGAAGATGGCTGGGCTCAGGAGAGCTGAGACTCATAACCGTGCGAACTGCTCGTTCTTTTTCATGTATCCCCTCATCATGTAGTACTTGATGGACAATCACAGAACTGGGCAATGCTATCGATGCGAATAATTTGATAGCTGAGAAAGCTCATGTGGTTCTGGTTGATCTCATGTGAATATCATTTGGATATCTAGGACACTGTGTGTGTCCATTACTTCAGTACTATTTACCTGTAGACGAGAGAGGCTGCTGCTCCATCCCCTCGTCACCAAACGTCTCTGCACATCAGCGATGATTCTCCATCCCACGCATTGCACATCAAGCTGCAGCGCATCCTCAGCGGTCTTAATCAAGTTGATTGCTGCCGAGCGGATTGATCCGAAATTCGGGACGTGGGTCGATATCGACGGGTTTTCAACCTGTTTGCTCCGCTTCTTGGCGACATACTGCTGTTAACGTGTAGATGCGAGCAGAATCAGTAAGCGTACCCTTTGAACAGTAAAAAGTTCACTTAAATGTTTTAAAGAAAGTAGGTTGCCAACAGCTACGAACGTCACGCATTTTAATCAATCTTAGCAACCGTCTCCACCAGCGATCACGAGGCACGACGTGCTATCGAACATGGCCATAATATTGGTCATCACGGACCATATCAGCGCAAAGATAAGGTAGAACAAGGTGATTCCGCCGATAAGTTTGTTCGAACCGCCCTTCCGAACAAGCTCCTGGGTTGCTTCCTTCTGCTTCGGTAGCAACACCAAGAAGACCCAGGAGAAGGCCGTCATTGCATACATAATGATCACTGCGTATGAGATGTCAGCACGAATTGAGTGGTCATCGATCTGGATACGTTCCGTTGATAAGTTGAACGGCCGATCAATCAACAACGTGAGCGTCGTGGCGAACGGTGATGCCACGTTGTGCGTGGCGGTGATGAGACCGTATACAGCGCCTTCGTTACCAATACCAGAGAGCTCGACAATCACGAAATTGGAGATCATCCAGCCAACACCATAAGGAACTTGCACGGCGATCGGAAGACCCAGCCAGAACCACTGGCTACGGAATACGTCCCAGACTGTAATGAACGTGCAGATTCCATCTACAATCATCACGAAACAACCAGTGAAGACGATCATTCCCCTCCAGCTCCAGTGAAGACCCCACTTGGATGTAATCATGATACCAAACATAAAGAGCAAGTTACCCAGGATGTCACTGATGGTACTGTTGATTGGGGTCACACCAGCAATATACGACTGAACGGGTGAACTGGCAGTGTATGAAATACCGGAGAAAATGTTCGAGAAAAAGTTGTAAGCGATCACTTGGTACATCGCACGCGTACAAATGAGGTCCCAAAGGGCCTTGAGGTACTCTCGGAAGTTAGGTTTCTCCTGTTTCTCTTCCTTAATGAAGAACCATGTCACTGGGATAACGAGAGCTGTACAGACAGCCATGATAATCATGAGCTGTGGAAACGTAAGAGAAAAGTCGAAGTTACCGCCGTACTCTTCGCCGTTGAACGCGAAACCAGTGATGATTTCCCCGACGATTACGAAAACCGTTCGGACAGTGTAGATGCAAGACTGTGTCTTGCCACGTTTGTCCAGAGGCTCACGTTGAGCAAGGTCCACGACAATACTGTCCGCACATACATCGGCCATCACATAACCGAATGCAGCAAAGAACATGAGAATGACATATTTGGCACCCTGTGACGATGCATCATAGTTGATGCGAGCTTCGATCTCAGGGGTGTAGTCGTTCGGTGAGATGTCTCTGTCGGATGAAACGGTGTAGTATGGATTGCCAGCGGGCATGCAAGCCATAATAATCAACATGATTAAACAGATACCCCACCCAAGGAGCATGTACGGACGGCGACGATAGCCGAAAATCGGGAAACAGTCCGAGAGGATGCCGTAGAAACACTTGAAACTCCAGGGAAACACTACCAACGTGGATGCCGTAGTCACTTGGGCACCAGAACAATTGAGGTATTGCTGTAGGAATGGGTAAATTGTGGCGGGTAGCATTCCATACACCATACCGACGGCAGCGTACTGACACAGAAGACCGATGTTCTCCTTACTAGTCAGCACGGGCATGCCACCTTCACGTAGAGCACCACCCTCGATATCCGTAGGATCGGGGGTCTTGATGCCAGAGTAGCCATCGACGAGGTCCTTCGGGGTTTGAGAGGTGCCGCTTACGTATGATAGTCGTGTCGGGATGTCCAACTTGCTGGGCGTCACACCCGCAGCGTGGTGCGCAGTAGCCATGGTTGTGCGATAATGAGGTGGTTGCTTGAGCACCACAAGGCAAAACTAGGAATGAACAAGTCTAGGCATCGTGAGAGCTCTTGCACAACAATACATGACAAAAAGAGCTTGCTAAACAAGTTGATCTGCAAGGGATCGAAAAAGAGCTAATCTACAGAGACTACCAAATGGCAGACAACGAGTCCGTGGCGAACCAACGGCTGACTGGAACAGGGTGGGTCATGCACCGGGGATGAGCTCAAGGCCCGCAGGTTCCCTCGTCGACGATCGTAAAGACCATTAACAAATGTATTCATGAAACGGAGACTATGCAAGTAGAGCATCGGGATGATAGATAACCTCGAAGTCAAGGTGAGGATTTACTGTTAACTTTCATGTACAAGGTACAAGGTGATTTTAATCCAGGTATATGTGCGTATCAACATTAATCACTGAAGATCACGCCTCACAACTTTCAATGCACTTGTCGGTCACTGACCGATGATCAGTAAAGTTGTACACCACGATTCGTGATCGTGTTTCGTCTGCAGTTTGAAAATGCAACTCCACCGGGTTTGGAGCCCCCAGCGCATCCCTGGTCTGGGTAACGTTGTGCAATCTCCGTGGACGAATAGATCCCAGATGGTCATCAAGTCCCTCGGCACTTGATGCACTGCAGCTCTGCTCATCCTGAACACTCAAATTCATGCAGCAGCGAGTCGCTGACAGCGTTTCTTGGAACCATGGTGCAGGTGGTCATTACTTGGCGAAGTTCGACATAAAGGATCTTAGATCCTGTAAGACTAGTCCAAACCAACTGATGCGCCATCATGATCGTTGAAGTACATTGGATGGAGGTGAATGCGAAGTCGCGACAACGTTTGAAGTTCACATGTGTTGAATTTCGTCGTCAGGGTATCCAAGTCTTAAATCATACACGGTCTCGTGTGCGGTACTGGGCGTGACGCTGAGCTTGCTGGAATTAAATCGGCGGTTGCGAGTGGCTCATGCCATTTGTCCACACTTATCCTGCGAAAACAGAAACCGGTCGAGCTCTCCCGACTTACACAACACGACGTGTCCGACTGTCTGATATAAGCATGGATGAGGTAGCTGCTGCCAATTCGGCAGCTTGCCAACAGGTACCTCATCACACCTATAGCTTGAAATACGTGTTGCACTCTGCGACATCGATTTCTCCTGTCGAGTGATGTTGCCGAACATTGACTGGAAGCACAGTTTCTTTGTTGTACAACTTATTTTTTCTAGGTCTAACCAATTCCTGCTGTCTAGACAAAACAAATTATTACTGTATAGTAGTGCCAATTATGTTTACTGCATCTACTGCACTATCGACTTTGAGCTGAAAATGAGGAAATCCGTTGAAAGCGAGAGAGTAAGCAACTTTTCAAAAGGGAATTGGAGGCTGTTCGAATATGATAGTATGTGTGTATAGAAGTAGTGCAATGATGAAGCAGAAATTGAAAGAGAAGACATCGTTTCTCATTTAATACTGGCAAATACCTCTTCTTTGAATCAAAAGACCATACGAATAATATGGTTGAATCTTAGAAGGTATTAATACGAAGATCAATAACGAATAAACAAAGCAGCCTCTGGGTGCTACAGCGGACACCAATCAGAAGGATGTACGAGGTATGGTTCTGCGTTGTTTAGGATATCGTAGCTCTAAGTACCATCAAAACAAGTGTAGTGGGCTTAAGTTTGATATCCTAGTTTCAGCTCATGCAGTGGGGTGACATGTTAATCTTCACATTGCTAGTGGCAGGGACCCTGCAACTACCAACCATCAAGTCGATGGATGCAATTTTCTTGTTGTGCTGAACGGGTTAATAGAATGGATAGGAGTATAGTTTGGGTTTTGCTTAAAAACAATACAACAGGTAGAATAAACCCACACCAGTAGTGCGAAACTCAGTTACACATATTCAGGGAGGGTAGAGTAAATGTAGAGCGAAGTGGCAAGAGTGCTGGACTTCGTTTAGATGGGTAGCTGGGTCCACTACGTTGCCTCATTTAATCGAGATGCATTTTACTTCATCACAGGAGTCATTAGAATTGTAAATATCGACAGGTAAAGCAATGGAATTTAATTCAGCAACTTGCTGAAGTTTACTACGTTCGTCTTTAGAAATTAAGCCGAGCCTACATGGGGGGTAGCAGTTGCCGTACCGCTTTGTTGAACACGCTGGATAGTGCTACGCGCACCTCGGCATTCGGCACCATGACAAGGTCCGTCAGGAGCGGATACAGCCATGGCATATGGCGCTGTAGCTATAAAGCGAACACAAGCATGGATTAGTAAATTCGATGTCCAAGAGCAAGTAATCTCGCTTACCTCTGTGCTGTCGAACTCGGCCAACTCTTTCAGTGTGGCAGCCAATAACGGTGTATAACTTTCCACGCGTTGCTGTGCATCAACAGGTATCTTCCCCTCGTCAATATGTTGCGGTGCCACACCTGTCCAAGCAAGATACTCTTGTAGCGTATCTTGTACCAAACGGGTCATATACTTGCGAGCTTCATCTTGCTCCCCAATCGGTGCAACTGCTGCGTTATTTACGCTTCGAATAAGAGCAGTGAACAATACGTGGAGGTATTGCTGCTTCCCCAACACTTCTTGTGGTAGCAAACTTGGGAGCTCACTGGATGATGGCACCGTCATTCCATAGCGCCAGCCAACGCGCTGCATGTGACGCCGGAGCGGCACTGCATCATTTACCTTGCGTGCAAACATGAAACTCTCTCGCAAACACGAAAGCAGCGAGCGAGCATGACCCACACTCATGGACAGATTTTCCTTCCGACGGCTGGCCAGAACATTTCCTGCTACTCGCTGCAGTGCCAGAAGCACAGCTAAGTGCGTCCGTGAAGGTACTCGCTGAGCTTCCACTTCTTCTACGGTGATCACCTTGGGTGGGAAATTTGCAGCAAACATGAAGCCCAATGTCGCAACAACTCCTGGATACATGCTCAAAAGTGAAGGTTGGCGCGGAGACGTAAGGTTGAAGGCTCCAGAATCAGGGTGTGGTGGAGGCAGCGGCAACGCTTTCTGCTTGGTAGGGCTCTCATTCTGTTTAGATGGGCTTTCAGCGCCGGCTCCAACCGGGGACCCAGTCGGCGGTACGCTGTCAACTTCATCCTCAGCAGGCATGGCAAAGAATATCCACGTTGGTTCTGCTCGTTTCATAACGTTGCGCAACTCATCTGAAATAAGGCCCCAAACATCCTCGGGGAACTTGTGTCCGTGAGTGACCAACATAATCTCGAGCGCACGCGCTGATGCGGCCGCAAGCTGCTCTTCGGCGTCTCCAGCATCCATGCATTTGCCTAGCAAGAAAAGGACCTCTGGTAGGAAACCTACGATATCGTAGAAGAGACCAAAGCACTCCAACAGCCTCTCCAAACACAGCGTTGCCGTGGTTTTGCCAGCAGTATACTGGGGCATACTGGTTGACGGATTGCGCTTTGGCGGTAGTGGCAGCTTAGGCAGCACGTGTGCACCTCTTTCCACAACAACCTCGAGGTGGCGCAACTCATCCAGCAATGGGATCAGTACACCCTTAAAGATCAGCCCCCAAAGACCGGAAGAAAATTTGTTGCCATGAGTTTCTAACGCATCGAAGAGTGCTTCGAGCGCTGCAAGACGTACATCCAGACGGCGATCTGCAGCAAGTGTGGAAAGTGCTGTTAAAACTGGCCACCACATGCGTGTATGCACAGCCGAGTCGTTGTATGCCACCTCGCTGCTTTCATGGTGCTCTTCGTTTTGGGCCTCTACGGAACCTGCTCTCCGACGAGGTGATGATGGAGAAGCATACGATATCCTCTTACGGGGCGAGAGCTCTGCAACTTCCTCCTCCAAAGAACGCACGGATTCCTGCTTCTGGTAGCGTATCGAAGCGCGCTTAGAAGGTGACAGAGCTCCGCTAGGTCCTTCATCTGAGTTTCCTTCCGCGGTAGGATCTTCCGTTACCACCTTCACCTTTTTGAATCCAACGCGAGCAGCCTGCTTTGCTGCAGCAGCGGCTGCTGCGGCTGCTACAGGAGCTGAAGCGGCTGACAGAGACCCTGCAGTTTCACGAGCTGTGAGCGGTTCGATGACTTCTCCTGTGGCAAGCTTTTCAATGCAAACACTGCGCAGAAGCCCAATGCTGTCTACACCGAGCTGTGTAAGCGCAAGTCTTTCTTCCATTTGTCGCTCAACCTCCTCACAACCGCACACAGCAAAGGCAAGGAGGCACTCTACAGCGTCCACGAACACATCCACGATACAGTCAAAGTGACGCTCCAGCACTCCACGTGCGACTTGAAATCCAAGCAGCACAACACGGTCTTCACTACCTGGCGCATATGTCTCAGCAGCAACACGAAGAACCCCCCAAATGGTTTTCCAACCAGAGCGAATGTTTCCCACACGAGCCAACACTAAATTCTCTACGCAGCGCAAGACCAACTCGCGCGTCTCGAGAGATGTAGCATTTGCCATGATCACTTCGAATGGCGCCAAAAACAAACGCTGGAAGTTGAAATCACGGAGCTCCGTGCGCTCTAGGAACTTCATGCTCAATTGGCGCAGCGAGTCGATTGCGTACATCCCCACGGTCAAGTCTTCATGGCATCCAATCGTGGTAAAGTGCCTCGACAAAGTTTGCCACGTAGCTGCCCAGACCATACGCGAACGAGTACGCATGTTCATATCGGCTACTTCAACTAGCTTTTGCAAGCTAAAGACACGAGGAGGGGATCCACCTGCAGCACCAGAGGGTCCAACACCCGAGCACTCCGATAGTGACACAACAGTGAGCTGTACCACGAAATCCTGCAAAGCTTGATCACTCAGCGACACAGAACTCGAGAAGACACGGTCACTTGCCAGTTGATCAATCTCACTTAGTACACGTGCAGCATTTTCGTCTTCAATAGCGGCACTCTGGGCTTCATCTAATTCCGAGCCGCTCCCACGACCAACGATGTCACGATGTGATGGAGACGGAGAAGATAGCGATGATCCTAATCCACCACGTTTGCTGCTTGTTGAAGAACTGAGCATGCTAAACGATGGAGTGGAGTTAGCACTACTATTCCGTGAGCTTGAATGGCTGCCCATGCCAGGCGAAGGTTGTCGGTTGAAGTACGATGAATCACCAGAGACTGACCCTGCTGCAGAGCGCTCGTGTAAGCCCTGAGCATGCGTCTGAATACGCGCCAACTGTGAAATGGCCTGCAGGACATCGTGCCAGGAATCACCAAGATAATTTCCCTCCTTCACGCTAATCGAGATAAGAGCCTTGATGGCCTCCATATTCTTAGATCGCATCAGGCGTGAATTTGTCGTGTGTAGTGCCGTGAATTTCGCTAACACAGTCACAAAAGCATCACGTTCCGCTGGCATACTCAGTCTGGCAGAGAGGTGCACTGCATGACGGAATGAATCCAAGCAGAGTTGGATGGCTTCTGCAGACTCGGAACTCTCAAAGGTCACTGAGCATGCTGCTAGAAGCGGGGCCCACAATGTCTCAAACATAGGACGCACATGTGAACGCTCATTATACCCCGAGACTTCGCGGAACGTAGACGACAACGGATCAGGCGTCAATAAGGACGAAGGGCCATCACTACTTCGCTGTGATGGGGATGAACCGGTGGCTGATGTACTTGAAGCATTGGAACGGTTACCACGAGGAGAGATGGTGAACTGTTGCTGTGCTCGCGCTGACGCAGGCACACGACGCTTAAAAAGAGCCTCGGATTGGCGTACCATCGACTCACGCTCTTTAATGTAAGCATCACGACGCATGCGATCTGTAGTTGCATTTGAAGCCCCAAACAATGAACTTGTAGCACTTTGTGCAGTTCCACCACGGCGATTACGGAAATCATCATCCTCCTTGAGAGAAATAGGCGTTGCTTTGATACGGTCGAAGATTGCACCCATGTAGTCTTCCGGTAGGTCTTTGCCATCATTAATACCACGATTGTTACGCAGGAATCCAGCTTTGTCCATCTTCTTCTCCTCCGCAATACTTGGATTATGCAAATCTGTCTGTAGCATGATAATAGAAAATGCTAGGATGAAGGCTGTGTCAGCGCTGGGGAATAATCCTGGCGGACACGAATTGAAGAACCGCTCAGCAAATTTTTCCATCATACGATCAATTTTCTGTGATTCGCCCGGCAGACGGAAGCCAGCAAGGAAGTGGCGGATGGCCACATCGATCTCCAAACCTGTAAAATCCATCATATCTACGTACTCGTGAAGCACCTTCACACAGAAACCTCCCTGATAATGAACACCATTTCCAAGGTAGTCACCCACCATCGTTTTGTCTAGCTTTTCGTTGTACGTTTGCAAGAACTGTGCAACATCACGAGGCGAACCTTCACCCATGTGTCCATGAGCAACAAGGTACGCTACACCAGCACTAGGTTTCACATTAAACTTGAGTATACCTGTCGCCATCTCTTCTTGGCGCTTCTTCTTGCTTTCAAAAGCTTCAACTGCCGACATGGTAGATGACACAACAGGAACCATATCGGGTGGGGCGACAGTATCTTCCTCACCGCCATTTTCGCTGTTGTGAGACTCCTCTCCGTCAAGCTGAGAAGTTTGTCGTTCGGTTTCGACGAAATTCGCTGCCTTTTTCAACGACGCAGTTGTGGCCGTAAGACATTCAAGACCTTTAACAGCAAGTGCAGCGTCTTGATGTTGCATTTTGATCCGTGCACTGCTCGATAAGCTGGCGATATACTGCTGTGATGCAGCGTCTTGAGAGCGACCACCCTTGGCGGCCTTGGCAAGTGCATGCACAATCTGCTTGAATAAGTCGTTGGTATTCCAGTCACAATCGTAGTTGATAAAAATCTCTCCTAACGTTTGAGGATCGTCACATATCGCGTGCAAGGCTTCCAGAACAAGCAGCTTGTGTTCAAAGCTGGCGTTTTCGGACTGCAGCAACCGCAAGAAAATGCTTGTGATGAAAATATCCAGCTCCGTTTTCAAATGGCGTTTGAAGTTGCGCAACAGCACCAAGAAAACCTGTAGTGACAATGATACAATCTGGGTGTAATTACTGGTGCAGTTTTGCAGCAGCGACTGACACAAATATTGCCGAATGGCGTGTACAAATCTCTCACCCCGTCGAAATGACGGACCAGCATTCTCTAAAATCTCTTTTACCAGTTCCAGCGACAAAATCTTGCTCTGGAATGCAAAAGGGTCTTCAGGATTAGCTCCGTTCCCTGCATTTCCAGGTGCAGATCCATTGGCACCATTCGCCGTTGGGGAATCATCAGCCACTGATCGCATAGAAATTCGGCAAAGCGACCGGAACAGTAAAAATGCATCCTTGTGTAGTACAGACGGGAACGCTGGGGCATTCACTGGCTGTGATAGCGATGTCACTGCTTTAACTTTCTTTGCCATAATTCGCGAAATAGATGTCGTTTCCGAATGTGAAATTTCTTGAGGAAGTTGAAGCATAGCAGCAACAGACGGGTAAAATGTTGCCGTAGGGCCAGCACGCAGCGTGCGGCCGATAATCTCTTCATCACTATCACTTTCACTGACTTCACGTTGTTCTTGTGTTGGTTCCTGTTCTTGTTCCTCCTGTTGACTCTGCTCTTGTTCCTGTTTCTCGAGTGACTGCAACGTGGCTTTTGTTTCTTCCTCTACTCGTCGATCGAACGTCTCCATCCTCTGAAAAACAATACTGATAATCTGCTGCAATGTAGCCTTGGCCACTGTTCTGTTCGTAGCACTTTTACTCACCAAATGCACATGATAACAAGCTCTCACAGCTCGTAATAATGCATGTTCATGCACTTCACACGTTGGTGTTGTCACTGCCGTCAATAAAACTCGTAGCACTTGAATCTGCACTCCTTCGTCTGGATGATCATTACAGTCACAAGCGACTTCGACAATACAGTCAATCAACCGGTAACTGTCCTCATTACCGTCTTCTTCAGCAGTATCTCGATTACCACTAGGTGTCGTCAATCCAAAACTGGGTGCAGCATTGGATCCCGAACCGGTAGCATGACCTGACCCCGACCCGATACCTAGACCGAAACCTGACCTGCGACCCGAAGGAGTCGCCGCCTTCTGCACAAGGCGACGTCGAATCCCTTCAGGGATAACGCCCGCCCCCTTGAGGAACCCAAAGGCCAGGAACTTCTCCATGCAGTCTAAAGCCACTGCCACGAGCTTAGCGTGACGGGTCAGGCAGGCCAGTAAAAAGGGTTCGAATGGAACCTCGAGCGTGCCCTCATGACCCGCAGCTGTCACCTTGGCTTGTGCTGCATCCACCATGTCACGTAACTCGCGATGACTGCGGGTACACGCCTTGCGTAACTTGCCTAGGGACTTGAGTACGAGAGCCTCCATGGGTTACGAGAGGTTACGAGAGGTTACGTCCTGGTTACGAGCCTGTTTGAAGTGGGAGAACCTGCGATAGAATGACAAGACGATGACCGAGAAGATACACGTGTTGTGAGACGAAATAAAGAGCTCTGAATGAGGCTAGAAGCTCGAGAATGACCGACGCAACCGATGAGCTTCCAGACGTCTGCGTTATGGCTCCCTCGTCGTAACGACGCGAAATCTTCACCGGTTAGGTACCGGTATACTGGTACTGCCAAGTTGATGTGTCCACATGGAATTTACCGGTAAACAGGTAGGTTTTGATCTACCACGTCCATTAATCCGTCTTGAACCTCAAATTGTTAGAGTATGCAGAGGCTCTCTCGCGGGTTGTACGCGGCCGTAGGTCACCGCGTTCGGGTATCTAGCAATGCGCGTGTGTCTTCTCGTGCTTTTGCAGCGGTTTACGCTTCTAACACATCAGTATGGACCACAAACCGACGGTTTTTAAGCGATGCATCAGCAGTCGAAGTACCTCCGAAACTCGGACGTTGTACTCGTCGTAAAGCCAAGAAACTCCGTATTTCTACTATAATTGATGGTGCACAAGATACACCGAGCGATGAAGCTCCTAATAAGCAGCAGGAAGACAAGAAAATCAAGTTTAACGTGCACAGATTCATTGTGAAGGAGCAAATGCCACTAGAAGACGTTCTACCATTGGTACAAAGCGAGGTGCAGACCAAGACACTCAAGATCCCGGTAGTACGCCAATCTGTAGATTCGTTCTACTTTCATTGCGCCCAGCAGGCGGAGAAGAAGGGACTAACTGATCACTTGAGACGAGAAGTGCTGCACTACTTTGACCATGTGCTCTTTGAATACGACGAGAGCAAGCCTTTTGTGCTTGGACAGTCACTGAATGAAGCAGTGTTCGGCTCTGTGATCAAGCTTCATCTGGCAGGAGGTGATACAGAGGCAGCTTGGAAGCTGATCAACAGGTTGAGACAAGCAGTGCGAGGACAAGAAGGAAAGGAGCCACCCAAGATTCACTTCCGAACGGTGAGTCCGTTGCTCGAGCATGAATGCAGACACGGTCAGTTTTTGAGTGCGTACTCGAGATGGCAGCAGCTGAAACAGCATGATGTGGAGTGGACAAGTGCGATGGAGGACGTGTTGGTGCAGATGGTTATCGCATGCGTCAAGAATGATGAACAGCAATTAAACGAGTATACGGAGATGCTGGAGAGCGAGACGGGTGAAGCACACTTCCATGCACAGATGGCGTCGTTGTTGCATGATCTGCAACTTACGTGTCGAGAGATATCTCCACCTAATGCTCAGAGGTTGTTGCAGGCATTCCGTGATGCAAAGTATAAAGTTGAGACTGTGCCAAGCGACATTCATATGAAACCGAGATGCCCATGTTGTGGGCACGCTTTAAAGAAGCAGGGGATGTCTGAGTTGGAGCGTGGACACATGTTGGCTGCTATTGAATCCCGTTGCAGCAAGGTCGCGCCTGAAAAGACGGTGAAGGAGTTTTTGGATCCGTTCCGGGACTGGTTGATGCTCCGCCACGAAAACTTCAAATTGCAAGTATTAGCTGGGAACGTAAAAGGTGGTAGACCACTGCACTATGTGCTGGATGGGCCTAACATCGCGTATATCAATCAGAACTTCGAAGCAGGCACATATCGTTTGGACCAGGTAGATGCAGTCGCGAAAGAGCTGCAAGCCCAGGGACATTTTGTCAGCATCACGATGCCGACAGCTTATCTCGCCGATAAGTTCATTGTGCGCCTCCGCAACAAGCACTTCAGGGCAATGCGTCGCCAGGGCAAGTTCGTTACACGCGAGCGTACAGCTAAGGAGAAAGCCATTCTAGCGCGCTGGAAGGACGAAGATATGATCTTCAGCTGCCGCACAGATTTCTTGTCCGATGACCTCTTTTGGTTGTACGCTAGCGTACTAATGGGACGTGAAGGCCACGTGGTCACGAATGACCAAGGTCGCGATCATGTATTCGCTCTACTGAACGGCTACAACAGTACCAGTGCCACCGCTCGGACTCAAAAGAATGGTAAGAAAAGCTCTGCTGCTGCCAACGCGCATTCAGGTGGAGCGCATTCAGATATTCCTTCCATCTCGATGGATCTTGTTGCGCGTTGGAAAGACATGACGACTGTGAACATCGAGATCAAGCACGAAGAATATGCGCACAATGCTGCAGTCGCTGGTGACTGGACGAAGTTGATTCCGATCGAGTACATCAAACTACATCATCCACTGCCATTCTCGCGCGTACCACAGGTGACCGCACCGGAGCATTTCCATTTCCCGATCACGGATCAAGCAAACCAACATGAACACCCGAATCAAGCGCAGAACCAAAATAGGCGATCGCGATGGCTCTGTGTACATCGTGAGGATACAACAAACTAGAAACCATTGCCGAATCGTGACGACATACACCGATGGTCGATTCGTGCAGAATAATGGCATGAAAACGCAACGTGTTACTGAGAATGACATGATATATTTCCTGAAGGCTCAAGTGATGAGCTTATGAATAGGTGACTACTACACTGGAACCTTGCAGAGGGTCAACTTGATCAAGCTTAGTTGTACACACACTTGCCGTTGCTGCACTTGAAACCGGGGTCGCAGGCGTTGATGAAAAGGCTGGTGGCCGGGTTGAAGCACTGGCTGCCAGTGGGAGCACGGCACTCAGTCTCACCACGCGGGCAGTACTGTCCCGAGGGGCACGCCTTGTAGCAAATAGCTCCACCATCGGTCTGCTCGACGGTGTGCACGCGGAGGTGGACAGCAGCCTGGTCTTCAGCAGTCGTGGATTGGAACAGGCACGCAGCGGCGATAATAGCAGAGGTGAACACGGTCGAGAACTTCATAGCGGATAGAGACTAAAGACTGCTGCTTAGGAGGCGAATTCGAGAATGAGTGCCTCCGTCCTTCACAGATCGTTCATCCGCAATGGCGGATAAATCAGGGACAATAAGGATCAGCTGGGCGAGTGGTGGGGATCATGATTTCATTCTCGTGCCCGCCGTGCAAATCCTTCAAACACGACTTCGCAGGGTGAATTGCACTTTCCAGTGGGAGTTTGCACTGTTTGCTGGCAGCAAATTGCTTGCTGCATGAGTTGAAATTATCCGCTTGTGTCTTCGTTTTTTGTGTTCCAGTTAGCAGTCCGTCTCCGTTTATGAGCATTAGAGCAAATAGTTATGAAGAGGCTTGGCAAGTTCTCAGTGGTTTCCAGTCGAGCACTTTTAAGGACCTACTTAGGTGGGCAACTTCGTGCCACACGACAATATAATATTGTTTATCTGTATTAGCTCAGGCAGCACTGTTCGTACAGGAACCTGTAAGTGTTGACAGACCAAGCTGTGGGTTCATCACCGGAATTGCATCCTCATTCCACGGTTTTTCTGCACGTAGCTATGACAGTTATGGCAGCGTCAATCGAATTCTATGCGAGAGTATACAAGCTCTGCCTCGGTGACGAGGTAGTACGCTCTTTAGTATGGTTACGCCAGTATCGCCGAAGGCTCTGCCGTAAGATATCTTACGAGAGTTGCTCCTTTGAACAACCGTTTCTTGGGTGTGTTTGCTAATCTATTGCTTGTTAATTTCCTTGGTGTTGAATTGATACATTTGAACCTAAGACATACCCGTACATGGGAGCGGTCTCTGATCAGATCGGTCTCTGATAAGAGGAATAGCTGACTGAGCTCCTTGGAAAGGAGCGTTCGCTGTTTCAATTGCTCGTTCGATCAAATGAGATGGCATTACCGTTTCCGCTAATTCCCTGTGCTGTGATTCAATTATTTCATTTGTTTGAAGATTTGCAGTTTCCGGAGTGCACTAGAGTATAATAAATGCGACCAGGAAGTGGTTTCTGCTCCTCAAATGCCGGCAAATGCGTTAGCACACCAACCGTCCTAATCGGTGTTGTAGCACTCGCGGTTTCAAGTAACAAGTATGTCTACAAATAACCAGATCATGACCAGCAAACTGTCAGCCCAGTTATCTCAACGACCAACTCTTCTAGACAATCAAGAAGGTATCGAAAACGGTCTAACTCTACTCCAGATACTATAGTTCACATGACAATATCACTCATGAAACGCCATGGTGATAGGCATCGCAACATGTACGCGCGTATATCAAAAATTATCCGTGCAACGAAAGGAAGCCAAAACCATGGGTACAATTCCGGTGATGAACTGCCACCGAAAAGTATTGTGTAGTTTGCTACAGCTTGGTGTTATAATAGTTGCGGTAGTTGACTGGTAGCACATATATTGGCAATGCCAATTTGGTATTGTCGTAGAGCGAACAAGTTGGATTCAACCAAAATGCTTGACTGGAATCAACTAGGAACATGCCAAGCCTCTTCACAACTACTTATTGTAAAGTTCGTAAACAGATAATGCAGAGACGGACTGCAATCAGGAACACGACGCCAACGACAATTTGAGATTTTCAACTCAGTTGGTGGGAAACAGTGCAATTCACCCTCTGAAGTCGTGTTCAGAGGATTTGCACAAGAATAAAATCATGGCTTCCCTGATTTATCCGTCCTCGCAGTCTGGGGCCCAGAATGACTGAGAGTCTGAGCCAGACACCTTCATTTACCAATCGACTTCCAATGGCCTGTGTCCATGCCAAGCTTCATTAGCAAGATAGAGCTGGGGAATGGAAATCGACCGAGTTGACGAATGGTATCCAGTCTGGATTCCAGACATGTTAGAAGACGGATGGAACTCTGGAACCAACACCGGAAAACCAAGGAGTACTACTCGTGACAAACTCGTCACTTCAATGAAGGCAACGTGTGGTGCAAGTAAGAATGACGACTATATTGCCAGACTACTCACTACTGAGTTTATATGAACACAAGGAAAGAAGGAGACTATTGTGGCTTCTGACGTCCCGACGTGGAGGCTTGGCTTACTTGTACACGCACTTGCCGTTGCTGCACTTGAAACCGGGGTCGCATCCATCACGGAAGAGGCTCGTCGCCGGATTGAAGCATTGGTTGCCAGTGGGAGCACGGCAGGCGTTCTCACCACGAGGGCAGTACTGGCCAGACGGGCAAGCCTTGTAGCAGATAGCGCCGTTGGGGCTCTGCTCGACAGTGTGCACACGGAGGTGGACAGAGGCCTGCTCCTCGGCGGCAGTGGGTTGTAGCATGCACACGACAGCGACGACGGCGGCAGTGAAGACAGTGGAGAACTTCATGATGCCGTGGGAGGATACTGAGCTGCTGGTCGAGAGGCGAATCCGGGAGTGAGCCAAGAAATCAGGGACGGGAGCAAAATCTTCAAATCAGTGGCGCTGCATACTCAAGTCAAGATATGTGTTGGATACTCAGGTCAAGATATTGATGCATGTATTGTTGCGCCTTGACGTTACTTGTCGGGTGGATTACATGTATAACTACGGGATTTTAGGCAGTAAATCTGTGAAGTGGAAGTGAATGAGATGGCATTGAAGTCGTGTTGGAATTGACTACTTTGATGCTCGGTGTTATGATGATCCTCTCGGTCACTATTGGCACAGAAGACGTTGCTTATATCTCCGTTATTGGATACTTTCCTAATTTAGTGTTGACTTCATAACATCCTATTATAGGTTGGAGACCTAAATTAGAAATGTGGGTTCACTTTCTGGCAGTGAAGTGAGAATCTCAAATTAATGACACTGAATTGGCCAAGCAAAGACCAGCGGAATTCCTCAATATTTTGACAAGATACCGTTCAACTGTAAACACTGCGTGCCAACTAAAGCTTGCAGGGACGGTTTGGGCGAACGGTCTTTTGCGATGTGACTGGCGTTTTCAGTGGCTTTTGAACCCATGTCGTCCGTCCAGCTGGATAGGCTTTCACATGCGGGCGAGTGTATGTAGATACGCACACACTGCTTCAACATCAACACAACATTCTTGTTTCACGGCCTCACTCTTCCTCGCAAGAAGCAAACCAGAAAATCTGCGAAGTATCCCATAATACATATTACGGAACTGCTGAGGTAAACAAAGGTGTCGCTATTATTTTAATGCTGCGCTATTATTAATAAAGTAGCAGCATAATCCAACGGTACCCAATGGAAAGTGGTGTGTCCACACTAATTGCTAGAAAAGGGCTGCAATCTGGTCGGGCTCTGTACATTACCAGCGACACCCCATCTCACTTGGCTTCACTATGGAAAGGCCTGTCGGCTCGGCTCTCCACCCTTCAACGTCCACTTCCATTGGCCGATTCTCGTGATTGCTCGTATAGGGGCTACCAACCTACACCTCAAAAGCTCCATTCCACTTCATTCGCGGAACAGCCAAGCCCACCTCAGTCGAAATGACTCGCCACCACACCCCAAGTATGCGTCGACGTCACACAGACCTCAATATCTCGACCCCATCCGCTGCAGCTGCCAGCGCCTCGAACGCCAAGAATCGGCGCTTCAGCTTGGACCAGAGCACTGCCTCATCCGTTATCTACTGCGAGGGCTACGCGCGCATCAAGCGCCGCAATGTCTTGACGTGGAACACGCGCTTCCTCGTGCTCAACAACACAGAGTTGCTCATTTTCCAGAACAAACAGGATGCCAGCTACCGTCGCAATGTCTTAGATTCAATGGAGCTTGTGAGTGGACGTGTAGCTCCCAAGAACGACTTGGGCATCGAGTTCTCCTTCACAGACGGTCGGGATCTTCTCGGCCGCGTGTTCAGTCGTGCCGATCAGGCGCAATGGGTCTCTGCTTTCTACCAATTGGCAATGCGCAGTGAAGTGCGTCGAGTCAAGAGTGCGTCCATGGAGGATCAGGGAGACACTAGTGCAGTCGAAAAACGGCGCGTGTCGTTCTTTGGTAGTGTGCTGGTCCGCACAATCCCCACTGTCCCTGATGACCAGGTGCCCGAGCTTTTCTACAGCAAGAAGGACGTGGAGAAGTTCTCTGAGCAGGCTTCGAGTCTATTGAGTCGCACGGAAGATGCCGTGTCGCTCGTGTTCCGGAAACCCACGCTACCATGGCGCCGACAGGTCGTGTAAGGACGCGTGAGAGTTCGCTTTGGTCTATTTATTAGCAGCTACGCTCCATTTGGGAGAGTGTTTTCTGTATACTGGTATCGTAGTCAACGCCTCTGCGTTTTATAAGACCATTACATAACCAATTTGACGCCCACTTTCTGCTGTCCGTGTTTGTTGTTTCGAAGCACCAGACGGTCTCGTCGGTTGAGAATGAAGAGAACAGCCGCTCCGAAACGATTCTGTTATGAAAAGAGGTTGACTGTGTGGTTTCTTCTCGAAGTGCTGGTTGCGTTACATGCAGTCTCAGCCTTAGTGCGGTTACCGAAGTTCGGGAGCACATTTGCCTTCGAAAATCCAACAGCGTTCAAGGGTTACGAGCAGTAGCTAGCAGCCAAAACAATGAATATTTCAGCGTGAATCGCTAAAACCGATTTGATCTGGGCAGGTTGCAATGGACGCTACAATGTAGCCTACATCCCAGTCACTGTGGAACGCCTTCGCAGGTCCTTTGACGAATCGCGAGGTAATACTCATCTCACCCAGGTGCAAACCACGGTCGTCCATTCAGTCGTGGAAGACTCGCTGCTCGAACCAAGTCAATTGTGCTTCGACACATGGAACGACTGAGCGTCTGCGTCGCCAAGACGCCGCATTTGTGGCTTGGAGTGCACCATGCGGTCGTCAAGCGAGACTGCTTCGCCCTCACATCTGAGCAGCTCTTCGAGGCTCTTCTGGACACAGATTACGCCTGTTTCTTGACCTTATCAGGGCAATATCAGCCGACCGCACCTTGGCATTGGATTGAAATTCTCACAAGCGGCGACGCTTACTGTCCGGCGACAAGTGTCACTTCAGCTTTTGAACAAGTCTGCGTGTGACAAGCGGGGCTGCTTGGTTGTTCAGCTCATTCACTTCCCGTTTTGCCCTCGACAGTACACTTGGAAATCGCAGAGATGAAATTCTTCAGCTGCTTCGCTATGGTTGTGTTGGCACTCACAGTCGCCTCTACGAACGCCAATGATGTCGAGGAGACTGGAGTCAAGGCGCGACACATGCTGGCAATGGGCGACGAGTCCATCATGTTCGCACGAGGTTCATTGCGCAGAGAGGAGGAGACGGATTAGACGAACCGCCTGAACCTCTGTGCCATACAAAACACAGCTACGAACGCAGCGTCACACATCAAGCGAGCGGAAGGCAGCGCAGACTCAATGCAACTTCGAAGCGTTCAGAGTATTTGATGTATGCGTCATGAATCCTAGAGGCGAGGAGTGCACTGCACAATATGAGCCCGATAAGCTGTAACCTACTAATCTATTGCTCGCATTCGTGGCATCCACCATGGCATTTGTTCAGTTGATCGTTTCATTCGTGGGTCGTAGTGACGATGTAGTATCGTCTTCTCGTCGGTGCAGTATTATCTCAGTTTCGGCTATCGATATGCTTTGTCGTACACGTGCTGTGTACGATTGAGGTGGTAATGAAGGACTGATGAGGCAAACGCAGCACTGTAACGTTACTAGGGGCAGTTCTAAAAACCGAAAGGAAGTGTACGGTAACGTGCGGACGGAACTTAAAATGCATGTACGCAAGGTAAGATAAGGTTGTGCAGAACTTGCTCATCGCATCTCTTGCGAATACATCACGTCGGAAAGTTTAAAAAAAATTGTCCGCAGCTCACACCTCGGTAAGTTAGTTTGAATCAAGGGGACCGGGGGAAAGACCCCACACACTGAAAGACCCCACAGGCTGAAAGACCCGAGAAGGTTCACTGTGAACGTATTTCATGCATGAAACTGTCTAGAAGTATCATTCTTCTTCCTGCTTGATGATAATGTTTGAGCGTGCCTGGTGTTAATCGCAAAATCGCCATGTTCAACCAAACGCAAAATCTTATCGTCCAGCGAAGGTGTCTGGACAAGGGGGCGATGATGGACACCAAAGCACCTCGACCGATTCGTCAGCTGACTGTGGGGTAACTCAATTGAATTGAGCGAAGCCAGAGTGCCAAGGTTGCGGCTGTCGTAACACATTGAGCCTGCTGCTCAATCCTTTCGATCCATCACTTCCTTGTATCCATCGGGTCGCGCATTGCTTTAGCTTTTCATCCGTCTGTGACCGTAGAGCGCAGCTGTCGTCACCAATACCACAAACAGCGAAAAACTTGACGTCTCTGGTTGACTTGTGGCGGATGAGTCCTGTCATTGCAGACTTCGATCCGACGCTGCGAGGCACGACTGTTGACTCACGTCAAATCGCACGAGCGCCCAGCCTTCGGCCATGAATGCCTTGACGGTCAATTTGGTACTGGTACATAGCAACAAACGACAAGAGAGCAAAACTTGGTGGGGTGTGACGGTGCAATTGACGGCAATTGTGTCCCTACGAGTTTGGTTCATCTCTGTCGTGACATTTCTAGAGCACAGATGCTGAATGGGAAAACGTCGCTGTGGCTGGCAGCACCGCAGAGGTTCAAAGCGAGTGTAGCAACAGTGCCTTGCTAATGAACCACGGATCCAGCTGGAAGCACTGAAGCAGCATTGCATCGAACGTACGAACAGCAGACAGAGGGCAATCAGACATGAGCAAACTGTTCGAACGAAACTTGTCCGATTTCATCGCTTTCATTTTCCAATTGGCCTTCTCCGCCACAGTTCAACGGCTTCAAGACCAATAACACACAATGCGTCTGTATCACGCCCTCCTTGTGACTGCGGTTGCACTGCTTGCCAGCAACGCCTCTGCTGGTCATGCTGACTGTGACATGATCCCTGCTAACCCGGTTGAGTCCGCCAGCGGTTCCGCTCCCATCGACACTCCGGTGCAGGGCTCCACCACCAGCTCCGACGTTGGTTCTAGCCAGGAGGTGTCGTCGGCCAGCGGTTCGACTCCTAAGGACTCGTTCGACGGCTTCGACTCGTCCAACGACTCTCCGATCCAGCAGGGCTCCACGACCAGCTCTGACGTTGGTGCCAGTCAGGCTTCGGCTAGTGGTTCGACTCCTAAGGACTCGTTCGACGGCTATGATGCGTCCAACGACTCTCCTATCCAGCAGGGCTCCACCACCAGCTCGGACGTTGGTGCCAGTCAGGCTTCGGCTAGCGGTTCGACTCCTAAGGACTCGTTCGACGGCTTTGATGCGTCCAACGACTCTCCGATTCAGCAGACCAGTTCGGATGTTGGTGCTAGCCACGGCTCCGCCCCGGAGACCCCGATCCAGGAAGGCTCCGCCCCATCGGATGCATCCTTCACCAGCAGCTACAACGGCCCGACTCCTGACTTCCCCGACTACGGTGCCAGCCAGGGTTCTGCTACGGACGCCCCAGTGACCCAGGGCTCCGATGTTGGTGCCAGCCACGGCTCTGCTCCTGACACCCCGATCCAGGAGGGTTCCAGCCCCGAATCGCCGATTCAGCAGGGTGACTTCCCTGACTACGGTGCCAGCCACGACTATGGTGCTACGGATGCCCCGGTGACCCAGGGCTCCGATGTTGGTGCCAGCCATGGCTCTGCCCCTGAACCTCCCATTCAGGAGGGTTCCAGCCCCGAATCTCCTATTCAGGAGGACCCCACTCCCGAGTCGCCAATTCAGGAGGGTTCAAGCCCCGACGCGCCGATCCAACAGGGCTCGGATGTTGATGCCAGCCACGCCTCTGCCTCTACTTCGGCTTCGGGCGACGACGACATCAAGCAGGGTATCGTCATCCCTGCCGGCACTGATGCTCCCGCCGACGAAGCTTCTCAGAAGACCGACGTTGCAGGCGAAGCCGATGTCAACCAGACCACAGAGGCTCCGACGGCTACAACCACTGCCCCTACCGTCGCTAGTGCTAGCGGATCGGGCTCAGCCCCTGCCGCTTCTAACAACAACACCTCGACCGTCACTGCCGACAACTCGAAGCTCTGTGCTAAGCCGCGTATCCAGATCACGGATATCGATGTTGGCGCCGCAGTCGAGGCCAACGAGGACGAGGTCGGCCTCAAGGTTGTCGCTATCGCCGCTATTCCTTCTGGCGGATCTCGCGTCGCTTTCCAGAGCGGTGACAGCATCATCGTTCGCGAACTCGACGCCAACGACAAGATCGTAACCAGCAGCCCTGCCGTCAAGGTGCCTCTGCACGACTTCGCTGACCTCTACGCCGACGAGAAGGGTTTCGTGATCCTCGGAACGAGAGACGCTGAGGGTGGAGGTACCCTCAACTGTGGTAACCCGAGCAATCTGTGTGGTTCGGCTCCCAGCCCTGCCGTGCCGTGCTACGACATGTACATGGTGCGTTACGACGGATCGAAGGAAACGTGGGCTACCAAGCTGACGTCGTCCAGCGCTTCGCTTCCACCTTACTCATCGTCCAAGACGGGTGAGGACGTGTACATGATCTGGTGGTACGCTCACCACGGCCGTATCGCATTCGACGGTAAGAACTGGGCCGCATACTTCGGTGCCGCCATCTCAACGTCTGAGGGTGGCTGCATCAACATTCACCAGGGTGATCGCATGAAGGTGGTGGACCCGTCGGGTGCTATCACAGCTGACCAGGACTCGTTCGACTGGGGTTGCTCGCACTCAGGCTACGAGCGTATCACGTACGACAGCCGCACGTCCAACTACGCGACGATCTGTAAGACTGACAGCAACAACCGTATCATGCCTCCCAAGGACTGGGACACCACGATCTACCCGGTGGACCTGGCTGCTTCCAACCTGGGCGACATCGTGCCGTCCGCAGCTGCCAACAAGTACTGGGCTACGGTGAGCAACGGAAACGGCGACAACGCCAAGGTGCACTTGATCCACTTCGCCTTGAACGCTGCGGCCAGCGAGGATATCACGCTGGGCGGCACAGACGCCAACGAGCGTGCTCCTCACCTTGCTGCGATCGGCAAGGGCGGCATGCTGGCCATGTGGGAAGGCAGCTCGGCCGGCGGCGACTTTGCCGAGGGTGGTGACCGCACGATCTACGCGCAGGTGTTGGACACGACGTCTGGCAAGGCTGTCAGCGAGAAGGTGACGGTGGACAAGTCGGTGGTGGGCAACCGTTACCAGGCCCTGAAGACTTACCCGGACGGCAGTGTAGCCTACCTGTCCAAGGGCAAGACCGGCACGTCGCTGCAGGTTGTGCGTTTCTTCGGCTGCTAAGAACCGGAGAATGGAATCCGGTACATGTTTGGATGTATAGAAAGTGTAGATGTTCATCTGCTACAAGGCTAAACGGCAACTCAAATAGTTGACCTGTAATACATGAGCCAATGTTGAAGCTAACGTCAAATGGCTACATTAACTTGTGGCAGAAATGGTATATATACCACCGAATACTGTACCACGTCAGGTTTAACACATCTTCGCTACTACCACACACTAGTTCTTGTGGCATACACCACGTTGTTGAAGTTGCGTCAGTGCTTGACCTCTTGACCTCATTTCAGTATTGGACTATGCAGACCAAAGCCGCTGTGTATGTGGCCGCTACACGGCAGCACGTGGGCAAGACCAGCACGTGTTTGGGTCTACTGCAAGGCCTGACCTCTCGTCTGAATCGTATCGGCTTCCTCAAGCCTGTGGGACAGGAGAGCGTCGCTGTAGAGGGCGGCTTACGAGTGGATAAAGATGTCGCGGTGGCGAAAGGTACGGGCACAATCATTTTCGATTATGCGACAGTGTGAACATCTTGGATTTTGTATGTCGACTGTAATGCAATGATTGTATCATATAACGGTTTAGAGGTGTTCAAGCTTGACACTTGCAACTATGCCGACATGTCCCCCGTAGTGATCATGCCAGGCTATACCAAACGATTCTTAGATGGACATATTACAGTGGAGAGTCAATTGAACAAGATCCGAACGAGTTTCAAGCGCATTTCGGCGGCTAACGAGGTAAAATGAAACTTGAGAGGGGTAAATGGAGCTAGTTTGGACTAATGATGCTTTGTAGTTTACTGTTGTGGAAGGCACAGGACATACTGGAGTTGGATCAATTGTGGACTGCAATAATGCACGAATTGCTGCTGAGTTGGGGGTTGACATGGTGCTGGTGGCCAATGGAGGACTTGGTTCGGCGTTTGACGACCTGGCACTTAATTATTCCATGTGCAAGACGCATGGTGTCAAGATTCGTGGCGTTATCCTGAACAAAGTTCGGGAAGATCGCGTGGATATGCTAAGAGAGTATTTTCCCAAGGCAATGAAGCATTGGGGTGGTGATATACCGCTCATTGGAGTTGTGCCGAACTTGCCGTCGCTCTCGAATCCGAGCATGCTCGACTTTGAAGGACTATTCAGAACAAACATGCTAACTTCACGGTCACGGCGATTTCAGCAATACAATAAGACTACTCTCGTGACAGCGGGTCTGCGAAGATTTTTAGCGAAGCTCACAGACCCCGATTTTGAGCGCTCGCTATTCGTCACTCATGTGTCCCGGAACGACATCATTTTGGGCTTCCTGTCACACGCACAGAACTTTGAACTCACCATGAAACGGCCTTATGGTGGCGGGCTCATCCTCACGGGTTCACCATCAGACGACCAACCACAAGACTACATCATGAACATCATCAAGAACGCACAGGTTCCCATACTTTATGTTCCCACCCCCACCTTCGATGCAATGGAGAAGATCACGCACTTTACTGGTAAGTCATTGTACAACAAATTTTGATGTGGTGGTCTTAATTCTATCAATGTGCTGCTTTGTAGCAAAATTTAACCCGACAGACGAACAAAAGGTGCACGTTTGTGGTGAACACTACGCTAGCCACATCGACTTTGATGCCATTCTAGCGAAATGATGAATAATATGACGGACAATAACGACGAAGCTGAATAATTCATTGAGTAATCATAGCCTTGCAAGATTTTGTGGCGCTCCTCGTGTCCGTATTACACCTATCGACGGAAGTTATGGCCTACAAGAGCAGACCAACCCGTTTGCTAAGGCCTATCATTTGATTGGCTAATAAGGGCTAACCTTTAACCCTTCTATTGCCAAAGATATGCTTTTGGAGGGTCTCAAAACAAGGTTTAAGATACCCCTTAAAACATTCTCCTAGGAAAAATTACACCTTGTTCTGTGTTAACCAATCATATCAGGGTTAGTGAAGTCGTTTGGGTAAGCTTATCCACATATCCGTAAGTTATGCAATAAGTGTAACTACTAGCAGTATTTTACAGTGCGCGCCAAATCATTAGGACCCCCAAATTTGGTGCAGACTTTTGGCGATTTCTCGGCTTGTACATCGACCTGGCAGCTACTGTTTAGATATGTTGTTGCCTCAATGCATGCTACGATCCTACTGGTGCTAACAACTGTGAATTCAAAGTCCTTGGCATGGTGGCCATACAGACTGTAGGTTTTGGCGAGTGCGACACAATTTGGTACCAGTACCTTTTTCTGACATAGCATACACCTTTTATGCAAAACCATACAAACTTCTATATTAAAATATCGTACTTACTAGGATATGACGAATGGCGGGCACTAGTTCTCCGCTGCTAGCTGCAGATTTCTCGAGGCTCCCAGAGCCTTTCATTCTTCAATGGGCCGCGTCAAAGCCCTCACTGATCAAGAGTATTGGTGGATCATTGGTCTCCACGACGGCGTTGCACGAGATTTCGAGGAAAACCAGCCGCTCTCGCACCTGTGCAGAAGGTGATCAAGGCTGAGCGAGGGCCCCAGACAGACGGCTGCTGCGACAAAGTTCAAGGCGGGAGGCGGCCAGCATTGACCGAGACGGAGGTGCGTCGCCTTGTCCCTGCAGCAGCGCCAGGAAACTACTTCACCGCCGAGCACAAGACCAAGCTCGGCATCAAGGCGTCGGTGCGGACGGTGCAGAGAGTGCTCAAGCGTGTTGACCATCTCGTTTATACCAAGCTGGACCGCACGTTACCTCTCACCGCCGCCCACAAAGCAGCTCGTCTGAGCTGGGCTGAAGAGCACATACTTAATCCAGGTAAGGTTGCCAACTACTGCAGCTCAATTGATGATAATCTGCTAACTTATGCAATAATGTATAGGAATCTCGCAATACACTGTATTTTCAGATGAAAAGAAGTTTAATTTGGACGGCCCTGATGGCTGCAAGTACTACTGGCACGACGTCCGCACCCTGCCTAGTTCTCCATGCGCAAAAACACGAACGCAGCTGCAAGCGTCGACTAGACTGCAATTGCCACCGAGATGCATATCTATCGATGGTCTCCTACGCAGCTCAACCTACATTTTCACGCTCTCAAAAGGACTTTTGGGTGCGACCTTGCAAGATTTCCACCATCACTACTACCCCCAGGAAGCAGATTTATGACCTCTGCCGTCTGTCCCTTACTACGAGTGCTACCCCCTTCCACCAACAACATCAGATAAGGTTCTCCACGGCATTTTTGAACAAATAACACAGTAGGAAGCTTTGCAACTACCCAGTCGAATGGACGAGAACGTGGGGGAAATATTTTCTCCCGCAGTACGAACAATTGTTGGTGCTATTGATAATATCACTAACTAATATGTATTTTTGATATTGGAGCTGGCGTTGATAACGTTGTTGCCAATATTGCGCTGAAGACGAGAGCGCGATGTGTATTGGAGCAGAATGCAGATATTTGTCAACTTGGTGCTCGCCTAATGCGTGTGCATGCCGCTACCGAGGTGCGGTTGCAAAGAATTCAAATGCTGAAAGGCAGTACCAGGTCTGTGGGTCTTTCTGCAAACTTACCATTTCGAGATGCAACAATCGTGTACTTGAATAACCTTTTCTTTAAGGAGTCTAGTCATTTGGCTGTGGCGGGTGAGTTGTGTGGTATGATTTCTGCCCTCGGCGCTGGCAGTCATATCAGATACCATTTTGTGTAGTGTGGGTATATTACAATACAATCAGTGGATCTGTAAGCTGGACGGCAAATTTAATACAGATATTATGTATACAAAAACTTTACAGATGACCACGGAAAAATACACTCTACTTAAAAATACGCTATGCGACATGTCCAGCCTTCTGATCCGATACAAATGGCCTTCTAAATAATAACCAACCATGTACTTTCAAATTTCAATGGACACCATCGTGTTTATATGTAACCAACGCGCAATATAGTATATTGCGCGCTGCGACTTTGAGCTGGCCGAAACGAAAATTACAATGCGTTGGATTTCTGGGGCCACCACTAGAACACGTCCTCAGTTGAAATTTACAATATGGATAAAACTTACATCTATTATGAGTTTGACCCTAAAATCGGGTCGGCAGGGAAAGGGAAAATCGACTCGGCGCGAGTGACGGGTTGACAGAACACCCAGGCCGGATGACAGTCGTACTATCGGTTCGCGTTGACGGTAATATGATTTTTTAAAATTAAGTATCGTTTAATTCTTACTGAAACAAAAATTTCCCATTTTATTCATCACTAAGGGTATCCCCGGCGGGGAAATGGCAAAAGATGAGTTCAAAACGTACCCACTGGGGCGCTAATATTACATCCAGGAAAACGCATAGATGCATGCTAGGGGCTGGGACTTCTACACCAGTGAGGTGCTGCTTCAGGAGCTGGATGGACCTGCTGTCATGCTCGCTGACAACTTCGATTGCCATGTGTCAGTGGACAACAGCTAGTCATGGCTGAAAAAGCTAATTCAGTGATGTTTCCTTTGCCTCCCAACAGAACCTCGACCAGCCAGCCGCTAGATATAGGCGTTATGGGTCCCCTAAAGTCTGCTTTGAGAAGCACATGGATACAGAAAAGACCATGTCCGAAAATGGCGAATGAAAAGCGCATGGACATCATTAAGCGCGCAATATTTGCTTGGCGGAGCATCTATGAAGAAACGGTGCTCAGTAGCTTAAAGAAAGCAAATTCTCGCGAGTTTGAGGCAGTAGAAACTGTGTAGGTTGGCTAGGTTCAGCAATAAACATGAGAAATAACGGTAAATCTGTTTTACCGTTATTTCTCTATTACAAGTGACTTTTTCTAGAATTAAGATCGTAGTTTTGGTCAATGGAATTTTTATGTGCTTCTGGCGTATTGTTTCGTCGACTCGGTTTACTATGGGGGATGGTGGTCAGTGATGGCGGGTTTTCCCGTAGTCATCTGTAAAACAATAGTACCACTTTCATACAGTGACTATGACCAAACAGTATATATGTTGCCAAGCTGGTTACAACATCACTCACCAAACTTGAAATGACAGTGTCACACTCACCCTACACGTCAAGTACACGAGCTGCGTTTGCTGTCATGGAACCTATCCTTCTCGGGCCATAACCAGGCTTGGTATTGCTCAGGTGAAACTGTCGCTCCAGCACTGCTAAACGAGAAGATCGCTGGATATTCCCTTTTGCAGTGAACAAGTTATTCTAACCCCCCCGTGAAATTTGTCCCAGCACGTCTGTGATGAACTCGAACATAACTTTGGCAGCGCTGTAAATGGTTGTACATAGTAACACAAACACACCGAGTGCTGGACACAATACTCCGTCTTCTCGATGGGATATCGCCCCTCCCATCCGCAGACAACACGTTGTCTTCACTTACGATTTTCCGTAAAAATCGCCTAGATGATATTGCTGTGCAGAGCTTCTCAAGGCTTTGGTCACTGATAGTAGGGACAAACGAGCATCTTGAAGGGGTGATTTCGGTGCTCGAAATTCCAGTTTCATTGCTGTCATTCGTACTACCAGGTATCGGGTCGCCGTACTATATGAACCCATCACTGGGTGCTCTTGCCATTTACCTCCATTAAGTTCTGCAGCGAGCGAAGTGACAAAATCTCCATGTGGATCACGACCTGCACGATTTTGCACTACAACCCCGCGTAAGATAAGAGTTGGAGCGAGCAATGCTTATCAGTGCCAATGTCAATTTCTCGTACCATTTCTTATATGAATGACCATCTGCCAACGAAAACCGACCCCGTATTTAGTCGAGGCTGTCTACGCCCTGCATGCTCGTATCAGATTTTTGCATTAGTTTAACGGCTTTTTTCATTTCGACTGCTTTCAGTTATTATTGGTTTACTTCCATTAAATGTAATTAGTTGCATTTAGAGATGTGGGATTGCATTCATTGAAAAGTAAAAGAAAAGTATACGAGATATTCAGTCCCTAGTTTGTAACACCCGATGTGCTCACTACATCTAGCCTTACTTCGTATGCTTGATTGCCAAACATTTTTTTCGCACTACGATGGAACAGTTCAGCGATGAAGACGTGGAACATGTAAGGAACGATGTTGTGGCCTAAGTGGAAGGATAAATGTGGCAACGTGTGTGAACACTTTTATCGCCGGAGGTATAGCGATCCCGAAGAGAGGTTAGTCCTTTGAGAAGAACTAACCTTTCGAGTAGTACAGGTCCTGGATTTAGCACTAATCTCGATCCAGGTTGGTATGTGGTTTTGTGCAATCTGTAGATGTCCATAAATTCGGCGGACCGGGTTTCACCAGATACTTGTATTCCAGAGATAGATATACAGAAAATAATAGAACGTTTAGGATGGACACGTCCTTAGAGTCCTGAATACGGGTAAAGTGGTCACGAGAAAAGACCTTCCCCTAAAAGATAACTTTAAACAATACAGAGTTTGATTGTACAATATGTAGTCTATCAGTCAGTTAGCACGCCCGAATACAGGTAAATTTCGGGATGCCCTACGCGCACCACCCTCGAAATTCTCGACGGAATCAATGTAATCTCCTTCCTAAACACACAGCAATCAAAAGTCACATCCTTGGGGTGATCACTACTAAACCTCCTACGATTGCAGGGAATTAAATATGAAATGCAAGGGGTGCTCGGGGTGTTCACGAGCAGTTGGCTAATGAAATATCTGGGTCAACCCGAGTGCCGAAGCCCACTAGCCCAAGTTAAAATAACTTGAATGTGTTGAGAGTTAATTTAACTTGGCCCAGTGAACTCACAGGGGTAGCCTTTGCCTCCGATGACTTAGAGCCATCGACAGAATTCTCTCATGTGAAGGATCGTCCTGTGAAGGAGAAGAATCCTTTATGAATCCTGCAGTGTATTCATCGGGCTAGAATCCAATGATCATCGGAATATCAAAGACCGGCGCCCAGCCCCAGGCCTGTGATTGCGATGGGAGAACCGGGGATGGACAGGCTGTTGGGTGACGAGGAGCAGGTGCGACTGCATCGCGGGCCCCCACCTTGGGCGGCAGCAGCAGCGGTAGGCTTGTTGGCTACCTTGGAAACCGCCTTGCGGGATTCCGTGCGCGGAGTGGCCTTGTCTTTCGACTTGGCTATGATAGTATTAGACCTCGCGGTCTTAGACTTGGAGGGCGCCGAAGCGCCTTGGGTGCTGGCCTTCCGAGGTACCCTGAAGAAGTTGACGTGGAAACCAGCAGTGTGTCTCGCGTGCCAAAACGTCGCAAAAGATGCAAAAAGGTGCAATTCAACTCTCCGTCTGAACGATTGTGACGAGGTCACACGAGCACCTTGCTTGAGGAAGCGTGCTATTAAGAGTATACAAACTCGTAAGTGAACGGCAGTTTACTAGTCCCTGGTCTGAGGGGACTTAATAGCCAGTTTAGAGTAGATTTTAGACTGATTTATTTATAGTTAATTAGGTAATTTGGCCTGTAATACAAACTCCTAATTAACTATAATTTATCCTAATTATGCATATAAAAGGTAGGTCAAATGCTATTGGTTGGCCCTCAGCCACCTAACCCACGTGGCAGTAGTGTGGTCCACACCATAGTGTGTTCCACACAACTCCATCAGAGTAAAACAAATACTCACAGAAGTATATCAACTTCTAGAGGCGGTACCCTTTCTGAGGTACCCCTCACGTAACCCCGTTACAAAACCTAAGTACTCACAAACGAGAGCTAACGACCCCGCAACTGTGTGAAAGCCAGTACCGCTCGCCAGCAGTGTCTGTGACTAAAACTAAAACTAAATTTGATGGACACGGACAGCAGCCAAGTCATGCTCTTTTGTTTCTTTGATGATAGCGAAGAAGACGACAACGTTACCGTCTTAGCCGCCTACACAGCTCAGACCCAGTCATCATCCTCATCGCAACTTATGTCTCTATTTCTTTCGCAAGCTTGGGCATCAATACAACAAAACGTCGCTCCATATCGAGCTTGGCCTTGACAGATTTTCTACCTATGGGAGCGGCGAATCTGTTTGCTCCCCGATTTTCTACCTATGGGAGCGGCGAATCTGTTTGCTCCCCGATTTTCTACCTATGGGAGCGGCGAATCTGTTTGCTCCCCGATTTTCTACCTATGATAGCAGCAAATCGGTTTGCTCACGGATTTACGCAAACCCTCTCCGTGGGCAAGTTTGCCCACGGAGAGGGGTTTGACTAAAATTTTGACCAATTTAATCAACATTTAGTCAAACCGGTGCACCTGCATTTAACTAAAACTAAACTAAAGTTTGGCTCGTTTCTGCACAAATTTAGTTTTAGTCACAACCGGCGGAGCGAGCACATCGATCTGGACTGGTGACTGAGTCGAACGACCTAATCGTATCGATTAAATTTTTAGACACCTCTAAGTGCAATGCATGCTAGCCCAATGCGTTTTTAACTAATGTCTCTTCTGTCGACAACAATTCTCGCATTTAGAATAGGAATTCGCTCAAAATGCTGCCATAGCACCGTCTCCTTACTTACAACTCAACAACCCCCATTTTCATGACTTTGTATTGCATGGATTACAGACCCTTTAACTCGTGCAAATATGAAGGGTGGATGCTGGACTTGTCTGTTCTATTTTGATGGTGGTATTTGCACAAGTGCTGGAATCATTGTACTTCTACCTTTTCAAAGGAAGCTACAGTCTCATGGAGTTACCTACCGACGGGTAAACCCGAGAACTGTTCAACACTACTCCGAATAATTTTCAGCATAGCGTAGCCCTCACATCATCTGTTGCTGAGACCGTTTTCCTTTGACGTACACCGCATAACCCTTGGCAACTTTTTTATATAGTCGGTCAAGCTCTTTGTTTTCACTTTCATCCAAGCCCTTTGCGATTTGTTTCGGGGAAAATCCACTCTGGTACCATTGTTCATACAGCTTCCTTCTTTTCTTCGGGTTTGATAGTGCTTTCTGGAGACGAACCTCGATGAACGGTCTTCTCTTCTTTTTGTCCTTGGGCGGATAGTGGTAGACGGTGGTGCTGTCAACATGGTTCGTGTCAGCTCCACGCAGCATTCGCTTGCTGATGATTTCTGCTTGGATGGTATCAATTGAGTTGATCGGAGTGGCATGTGCCACCTTCTGGAAATTCATGTTTTCCACGACTTTAGCTTCCGAGACGACACCATTAACTGTGGCGAGAGTCGCTGCAACCACCATCAGGACGTATTGTAGGCGCATGGTAGGTATGGAGGGATACTCTAGCAGAGCCACGTTGAGTATGGTGTTACTGCTGCTTGGCAGGTTGAGGAGTGCGTAACAAGAAAGTTCATATGCTTCATGAACTCTAGTCATCTTCCGCCGGCAGATTGACACGCTGTGCTGGTGTCGTACTGGCAACAGTCGTAAGCATCACCACGCGGATAAATTGCGAAGATGCGCGCTTTGAATGTGAGGATGGTAACTTCCCGTCGAAACGTTTGTGCGCTTTAGAGCCACCAGGAGTCTTTGGATGACGCTCTAGACAGATCTCAAGCTCATACGATGTGTCGGCCGAATTGATACTGTACGTGTATCTTCTTACATGTTTCGTACATCTAAAGGCCCTAGATTAATCAACAAACGTGGTTTCCGATGTATTGGGGTGTATGCTTGGGTAATCAATAAAATGTTACTCGATCTTTGCGTGTAAGCGCTTCATTGGCAGTAAGTTACAACATAATAACAAATGTACCTCCTTGATAGTGCAATTCCGTGTTACTAGCACTCTAGCGACAGGAATGTCCTGACAAGAGTACATTGTAGTTGTAGACTATGATTACCAAGTTTAGTAGTATAAAAAGTAATAAATATTCAGCGACCATGACGATAGTGGAATATGTACCAAGACGTTCTCGCGCTGCCAAATAGATCGCGAAGTCAAGAGATTAAGACAATCAGTTATTCAGCCCTCTTCCTACTACTACGTGCACTACAGACGTCGTTCCGCTGCGCCAGCCCTTACTGCATCAACCACTTGGTGCTCGATTATGACGTGCCGTTGTTGACGTGGCACACATGCAATTGATTATGTGGATGTAGTGATGATGTGCGTGTGACAGTAGCTGGCACAGATAGGACAGCAGCGCTGCCACGTCGTCGTCTAGCAATATTCCACAAATACCCATGTTGTTCAGTTGGAGACTTGTAATCTCATCCGACCTTATATGTCGTTGTGATGAGAGTAATCGATTTACTAGAAACACTTCCGCGTATTGTGACACAAAATTCGTTTACAGGCTTGTTCTCGTTTGAATCACATGCATGAAACAAAACTTCATGATGCTCTAGTGATTCTGAACTCGTTAGAAATAGTATTTCTAGCACAACGCTGTTCATAAGGCAGCTTAGAAACCGGTATCACCACCATGATTCAACTCAAAACGTATGTAAATAAGAGTAATGGAGCAGAGACTATTCTTGCCACTCATCCCTTTCAGCTCTAGCAGCGGACCAGCTGATCATATCTGACATTATTGGTACATCCCAATTGTTTCTACTATAGCTGTTGAATCGGTAATGGTGTTTGAGCCGGAAAACCTGATAAAGCTGGATTGTTCTGATCGCTAACGCGTTTTAGTCCGCTAAATAAAATGGTGTCTAATCTACTGCTAATTAGTGTTAATCGCGACGAATTAGCATCAACATATAGCATTCACTCTTCATCCAAAAGTAAAGCGCGCACTCGCAAACAACTCGAGCGCGCCCTCTGTGCAGACATTGCCATTCTCTCTGGAAGCCACCGTCCCAAAGGTAGTCTGCATTTAGTTCGCGAGAGGTATGAGGTACCGATCCCGGGATGTATGAACGCTAATCCATCGCTACGAAGCAGCAGCAATGACAGGTGGTAGACGTCGGTTTCTTGTGTGGCAATATTTCGATGCAGTTTGTGGAACGAAGGATGTGACTTGCAAGAAATGCAACCTATTGATATCCAACGCCAAAGTGGAGAAGCTGGATCGCCATATTTTGAATTACTGTGGGCAATGGTCGCAGAATGAGAAGAACGCGTTCAGCAAAGCCGCAGCTCAGGAACGCCAGCCCGTGAGATGCCGCACTAGTGTCGAATCAAGCGTGTCTATCAGTGGTGATATTAGGGAGACTGCCACCAGCTTCACTCCCGTGACACAAGATGCGTTGAACAAACTGGTTGCCGATTATATTTACAGTTCTGGAGCTCCGTTTCGGACAGTGGAACGGCCACACTTCGTAGCTGCGATGTTGGTCGGCCGCCCTCCAGGATTGACAGTGCCTTCGCGTGCTTTGGTTTCTGGACGCCTCCTGGATGAGGCGTACGATGAGGAAATGGAAATATTGATAGAATTGCTGAAAGCACAACCATTCGTCGCTGTGGTTGTTGATGGCTGTACAACCGTGCGCCACCAGAAGAAAGTCAATTTTATCCTAGTCGCGCCAAATATGCTTCCAAGACCATGGAAAATTGTTGCGACAAGATCGGAAACGCAGTCCGGAGAGTACATTGCGGGGCTTACTCTGGATGTAGCGCACGAAGTTGATTCTGCAGTCGGAAGACCGGGTTTTGTTACGGGTGCTTCGACAGACAACGCGAAGGCAATGGTCGCTGCATGGAAGATCCTAGAGAATAATGGTATCATTTGTGCAGGGTGTGGAGCGCACACACTAAACCTACTGCTTGAAGACATTGCAAAGCTGCTCCCAGTAAAAGCCCTCGTGCAAAAGGTTACACGAATAGCAATGTATTTCCTATCTCGCCCAAAGCTTTACGCCAGATTCGAGGAAGAACGTGCTGTCATCATCCCGCGACAAGGTGAGAGCGCTTTTAATAACACACTGTCGATTCCGACAGCGACAAGATGGTATTCAACATATAATGCCATCGCAAGCGTGATCAAGAATAAAGAAGCACTTTTGACTGTCTTCCAGGATGGTGCAGTTATGGATGAGTACAAACCAAAAAAAAAAAAACTTCTCGCAAGCGCAAACGTGGAGAGGAGGTTGCTGAAAAATCAGACTACGAAGATGTTGAAGGTGCTTTACTTGATGACGAATTCTGGAAGAACGGGAAGCTTATTATGAAGCTTTTGGTCCCCATCATCAAGAAAATCGGTCTCTTGGAAGGGGATGGTTCTTCTGCGGGAATGGTGTACTGGTGTTTTGCGGATCTGTTAAAGAAGCCATTATATTGTCAACCCTCTTTCATGATCGACACTGTTGCGAGTATCATGCAGTTAATTGTGGAGCGCTGGAATTTCGTCCACACCGACGCCATGGCAGTGGCATTTTTGCTTGATCCAACAAAAGATCCAAATGATTTCGTGGATAATGACAAAGCAATAGCGTTAGAACACGTCCGAGACATTGGAGCTCGAATGGGATACAGCAAAGACAAACAAGTACTTGCATACCAAGAAGCGTCCCGGTTTGTGAACCAGAAGTTGGACCGGAAGCAGGAAGGAAGGCAAATGGAAGGCCACGACATGCCACCGTTAGAGTGGTGGGGATTTTACCGCGATAAGTACCCCAATCTGTTTGATATCGCACGCAGAGTATTTACGATGCCGACGTCATCAGCTGCCGCGGAAAGAAGTTGGAGCATGTACAAGTACATACACTCCAAACTCCGGAACGGGCTCTTGACTGAGAATATAGAGAAGCTGATGTTCGTGTACGCGAACCGTATGGCGAGAGGTAACCATTCGACCGTGGTTTATGACCAAGCGACGCTCCACCACAGCGAAGATGAAAGTGGAGACGAAGATGATAACCGAGATGCTCTATACTGGACTTCAGAGTATGACGACACCTGCTACGACTACGATTACAGTGGGCCGTAGAAAACAACATGAATAGTACTTATCTTACTTCCCCAAGTATGCATTTTCATTGTTTTTGGCCGCGGAAAAATCCGGATTGTTCGGATTAGTCTTTGGAAATATCTAATTCTGGCCGCTGCTTTTCCAGCTATAGTTTCTACTGTAACATCAAGGCTGTTGACAGTAATAGTATAGATCCGAAGTCAACATAGGAAGTATATTCCTACTAGTTTAATGTTACTGTGATACGCTAGTAAACCATCAACAACAAAGATTTGACCAAACTCTCGTCACAATGATGGTCTTAACCATAAGTATTTCTATTCTGCATGTACACTATTTCTGTCGTACTAGTCGTATACTGAACTTAGCGAGAAAATGTAGGGGTGAGATTAGACAGGGATATTACTGGTACTGCTCTTATCATTTAAGATTGGATCTATACTTTTTTGTCAAATTCCAGTATTAGCCATACGGTAATAAAGAAATGGATAGCCATCTACAGCACATATTTTGTACTTTCACGGGCGATTGTCGTAGCAACGATAAACTTGATTATTGATGCCAGTTGAGTATTCGCTGAAGCGTAAACAAGGATTACAGGAGACTATGCTTTGTTTCCTCCGAACCCTCCCTGACAACTATCGCCTCCGACGAGCTGCCGACCTTTACCTACTGCGCTGCCACGCACAAGACCCGAAAGAGTGGAGACAGCTAATCCAGTCTCTCCTTGCCCATACGCCATCTGAAGAGAGAGATCCGACGTATGCGAACGCTACACTAGCTAGGAGGCTCAACCAGATGACTCTTAACTAGCGTAATGAACGCGAGAACACGTTTACTACTACTACTACTATGCTTTGTTTAGACATTGATTAAGCTAAGCATTAGTTGTACAAGGTGTCTGGGAGAACGCAGCAGCCAACGACGATCCACGGGAACGAGGCCTGCAAAGTCATAGTCCACAGCAACTTTGGGCAAGACGGAACATGCTCACGAATTTCCAAGTATTGGTTCTCTATCGACTAGCCCTACATCAGCTCAATCTCCACTACCAGGATCGGACATACCCCGCTACCTGTTTTCTGGATCAGGGAGAGACGGCGGAACGTGAGACTTTAAAACTAATGCCGTGCGTTGCCCGGGGAAGCTCTGGATTTTCATACTCGGACACACATGATTCTAAATGTTACCAAAGAGTTTATCACACTACCTCAACTATTAATCATTAACCACAACAAAGCTTTCATATGATCACAAACCGTGAGCCACATGCAATGACTGATGCACCAAAGGTGATATTCCGCCTGCGGTGACCCTCGTCGCTGTGCTCCTCGGGGTCGGGCTTCTGCCTCCGCAAAATAGATAGTACCTCCTTCCAGGGCTAAGCCCTCCGCGCTACGCGCCGTCCCCTGACAGACCTCCGCTGCGGAGGTCAAATGCTGATTATGACAGCTGTAGCAAACACCTTGGAACGGTACTGCATTTTGTCGGGGCGCCGTTCGTGATCGGCAGCACGTTGTTCCTGTTCACGATCTGTGTACCAGCTGCAACAGTGATGCCATAATATTTACACTGAGGACGACATGGGGTTCGTCCGTCCACCACTGCGGAATGGTAGTTAGGCTTCAGAAGCGTGCCCGAGGCGACCCAGCATACACCACAGGCCTTGCATGGCGATCTGCTTTGCTTGATTGTTTGAATGTCGTTTGAAGCTCGAGCCTGGAGTACGAAATATGCTATAGCATAGGATGACACTCGTGATGTTGACCCTAGCCGACACAGGCAACATTCACAATTTTTCAAACTGACTTCAGGGTATGTGGTATCGAAGGTAAATTTACTTGGCCACAGTCGGATTTCCAACGCCGCTGTAAGTTCTCATTGAGACAAGGAGGGAATAGCTCGCTTTTGGCCGAGTTCGACGATCCGAGAGTCGTTTATAACAGGTCAATCTAAGTATAGAGGTTTTGAGAACTAAGTTAGTATAGAGAATGTTACTTTGGGTTCCGGAGAATTGGGTTCCATCAAGTATCAAAGTTAGTTTGGGTTCGAGTTGCCTTCTCCGAAATACTCTGGATCTAAAATCCAGAGAACACATTTTCTGCGACTGCTGCAGAGCACAACAGATCTGGAAAAGAGTCATTCAGCACTGGTTGAGGCAGCGTATCTCGAACAGGGACCTCAACAAATACCAAGAATATGTTGGAGCACATAAAGCACCACGAATCTCAACGACAATGCTCCAGCGGCTAGAAATAGAGTTTGGCAGGTGGGACATAGAACGCATATTCAACAAACTCTGGTGGGCATTATGCAGTATCGTACCAGGGCAGCTATGGATGTACCGAAACAAAGCAGTACACAACCAGGAGGTAAACACGGAAGAAGGTCAAACGGAGAGAATATGGGCGAGTGCGCTCAGGCAACTCAGAGCCATAGCGAAGAGAGACAAAAGCAGACATGACACACGGGCAAGTAGACACAACACAACACCCACAGAAACAAACCAAGCCGCTGGACGAGTCTCTGTTCGTTAAGCGGTTGATAGTGTATCAATCGTCTATGCACTAGAAGATACCTGGTAAATAGACAAACCTTCTCTCTCACAAGGTGTCTGGAAGGTTCTAAGCCAGATAATCAGTACCGGTGTGTGTATTTGATCCAGTGGCCGAACGTAGCTCCCCACTACAGGTGGTGGCTATTGCTCTTCTTGCCAATAGCTGTATAAACAAATGCAGCCGTGCTCCGTGCTCCTTAGATTCTTGCTCACGGATGTCTCTCTCTACCCCCGTTTGGTCAGCTCGTTAAGTAGCCGTAATCCGTTTCCTGTAAGCTTTGTTTACGACACACAAGCATAACATGCACTGTTCTGTGTCACAATCCTAACTTGTTCAAAAAACGTCGTGTTAGAATTAGTTTACAAGCATATAGACTCCATTCTGACCGAGTCGTGTCTGCTGTTCGATGTCTGAACACTTGAATGCGCTTTACTTTTTAAGGAAGTAAAGTTGACTTCATATTAGTGATAGATAATTATCATTTCTTTTTTTATCCTGCAAACAGTGATTGTCAACCACCAAATAGAAAATATACATGCACGACTCCGAGAGATGGTGCTCTTGTCGTACGTAGCAACCTTTTGATGCGGTAACATTAGATGACTGCACTGCTTTCCCTTTTCTTATGTTCGCTATTAACTGGAGTTTCCACTATGTTATGGGGTAAAACGACTAATTTTATTAATGAAGCTTATGCAGTGACCATTAGCTCAGTCCGATATGGGACGAGGACAGGCGGGTGCAACTTGTAAAACTTGGCCTTGGTTCTTCTAAATGTGAAGTGAGAGGCAATCGGTTGGCTCTCAGTTTACAGACCACGTGGACAGAGTGTCGGTATGCGGTATAGTACCGGTATGCCAAATTCATGTGGAAAACACAATTCCCTGTCTTCGCCATGGAATATACCTTTCCACTATGTTATGGGGTAAAACGACTAGTTTTATTAATGAAGCTTATGCAGTGACCATTAGCTCAGTCCAATAAGGGACGAGGAGATCGGTGCCCCATAAATGGTCACGCATTTGCACCACTAATGCAACGTCGAAGCACTTTGTTGTCCAGTTACCATACTCGAAGACAATGTCGCAACTGATCCTTGCACAATCTTGTATATGTTTTGAATGCGTCTGATACCCGGCGACCGTGGGACTGAATCGTGAGCGCGTCAGTTCCGGAGCGATACATGTGTGTTGCACCTCCAGAGCTTAACGAGTGCGAGCTAAAGAGACGTGGATCGTGCCCGACCTCAGCGGCCGCGTGTTTGATTATGTCTGGCACATCTGAAGTCGAAACACAGGAGGGGGTTCCGCCTCGAGCCAGGAACACTGCTGCGGGGATATTCGCAGGGAGGTTCTTCCGAGATTGATGGAGGATGAGTGCACCAAACACTGGACACAAGAAAGGATGACCTGAGCGTGATAGCATTCTTGTCATGGGTACGCCGTTTTGATTTGTCTTAGAGCCGATCAGGTGCATACAGACTGACTGGGCTTGAGACGGATTCAAGGTTAGTCGACCGACTCTGTCAACGACAACGATATCTTGAGCCCGAACCGCAAACCATCTGAACTTGCTATTGCTGATTGCTACGATCTCCGATCGCCTTAAGAGAAAGAAGAATGACAGGCACAGAACCCCCCATAATGCTTGCTCGAAGGGATCGTTCAAACTGAGGCCGCGCAAACAGGTTTCCAAGAGCCCCACGGAAACTGGAGACTTGCTGGTGCGCGGGGCGTCAAGGCGACGGGGACAGGTACATGATGGAAACGGTTGAGATTACTCTGGCGAACTCGCAGGCGTTGATGGAAAGGTCGAGCCGCACGAAGACAAGTTGCTACGTGGCGCAAGCTATCCATCAAGGAGCAATATGCCTTACGCGTTAGGAACTTTGCTGAGTATGCTGACGCGACGATTCCACGGGCCTTGTCTATCTTTGCTTGAGGCATTGAAACCAACTCAACCACCGAATCAAACTCGAGACCAAGTACTCGTTGACGCGTTTTCCATTGCGTGAACTTCTCATTGTTAATAGCCTCAACACCGAGAATAGCTTCCATAGCGAAACGGAGCGACCTCTCCGCTTCACTTAAGGTTGTACCGACATTTGGAGCCACGTTGATGTGATCATCGACCCAATGATAGTTAAAAAAACCGGTTGGATTGGCAGCTTTGTATATGAAGCCGTGAATGTGAGAGATTGCGCCGCCGACAACCTCATAAAACCCAGGAGAACCTGACCAGCCGAACGGAGCAGATAACTCAATGACAAGGACATTCGCCTCTTCGATCTTCCCAGCAAAAAGGTACACACTATTGCTGTGGATACGAATGTTGCGAAAGGCAGACGCCACGTCACCAGCCATGATCTCAACCGTTGCGTGAGGATGTTCACGCTTCGCTCGAAGAATTTCGGTTGCTACGGCATCGCAATGACTGTACTCCGGTTTGATGGCACTGTCGGGGTCCGTGCAGTCGTTGATCGAATCGCCTTCTGGATATGACAGATCATGGATGGTCCGGCCAGAAATGCTGGCGTCATTCCCACCTTTGTCGACCACACCGAACGGGCTGATGATTATTTCCGGCCACTGGTCAAGCAGATCCGCATCCAGGACAAGACATCGCCATGCATCTTGTTCCTTGCGTATGTTCTTACGTAAGATATTGACTCGGTCACGGGCGGAACCGTGGTTTGGAGGGCGAAGTTGTTACCGTAGCGGTGTTTTCTTCAGGTGAACTTTGACGCCTTCCCGAGCAATCATTAACAGGTTGTCGAGGTGCTGGTAACTCGTGCACAGCTTCGCTAATACCTCGGGTACCAAGCTCTTGTTTGGTCGATAGTCATGCGCGGTTTGCCCTCGAACCATCTCCACAAACGTCGGCAGGGATGCGCCTGATCGACGTGCTAGTTCTGAAAGATCGCGTTGCGTCGGCTTATTCAGGAGGTAATTACGCCCGGTGTCGCTTTCTCGGTAAACCGGATAACCCGAAGTGGGCAGTTCAATTCCGAACCTTTCCATGCGGTTTGCCATTGTAACTGTGCGAAGTTCCTTGATCAAGTGGCAACGCTCTAGTGCGTTGTGATGCATGCGTTCTGCGATGTGCTTGGAGACCACCGGGCATAATATCCGTTGAGAGGCCTTGTCTTGATAGTTTGCCTTCGCATCGAAGGCGCTCTCGCAAATATGTTCTGATAAATGGAGACTCTTAGCTTTACTCTTGATAGAGTTGCGCAATGGTACGCGTATTTGCATGTTAGGTGTATAACGCACACAATCTGACCGACCAGACAGTTGTTTATCCGTTATGCGGGATGGTGGCTTATGATGTGTCGGTTGTATGACCGACACAGGCTGTATAGCTATTGCAGGCTGTATAGCTGGTTGCGACTGTATAGTCAATATAGGCTGTACAGCTGAAGGCAACTGTATAGTTGAGTGTGGTTGTATAACCACATCCGACTGCGCGGACAGGGGACAGTCGGGCGCGTCGGTGACTCCGGGGAAAGTGGAGCAGAGGAAGGTGTCCGCGGCGTCAGGAGCGGGGTGTCGAAGGGTAAAACAGTCGCTCTTCTTGATAAAGTTCCGCTCACGCGACTGTACCGAGCCGCCCACTGAAGATGGCCATCAGGACAGCGGGGGTGGCTTGGAACTTGACACAGTCGAGCTCCGCATCCAAAGAACGTAAGACATTGCAGACAGGGGTTTACCTGTTGCGGTCCTGAACGACCGAAACATGCGGCTTGCAGCCAGCGTGTGTGCTTGTGGGTGATTGTAGTCTCCCTTCGCCTTCTTCGAACTTTCTGGAAAACTATGGGTCGTGAGGTGACATACCTCCGCCGGGGGTAGTTCGCCCTTCGCGTTTGGCGCAGTGGCTGCAGTGCGTGTCAGCACGCTTCCACCTATCGCTCCTTGGGCTCCCACCAGGCCGCAAAGATGCAGTACGTCAGCCTTCAGCGCACGCAGTTCCTCCAGCACGCTCGGTGAGTCTCCATCCGCTTGACCATCCGATACTTCGCGTGATGCCGGAGTCGTCTGCGCTAGGGCGTTTCCGGTGTCGGCAGAGCTCGTAGCTGTGGCGGACCCAGGCTGGAATGACTCCATGAACTCAGAGAGGTCAAAGCCTTGCCCACGCGAGCTGATCACGGTGCCTCGTGGAACAGGGGTAGACTTCGGCATTGGCGACGGCGAAGTTAACGTCGTCTTCGCCATCTTCGCGATCGGAGGCGGTGCCTTTTCCTCGCAGTCAGAATCAGCGCTTTGAGTCGCGGCACGCGTAGCTCTCCTTGCCACTGACGGAGGGACGCACTTGGTCGTCATCTTCTTGCCCTTGCAGGCTTTGACCTGCGCACCCTCGACCGCTGGCTTCGGAGTGGCGCGCTTGCTGGGTCGGAGCGGAGGAGGGTCAGACACACGCCTCGCGGAGGTCGCCGTCTAGGGCTCTCCTCCGTCCGTCACGTCGACAACCTCAGGGCTTGCGACTTGAGACTCGCTGTCCGTCGGAGCTTCATTGGCTCTGGACGATGGCGAGCTGGGCGTAGTGATAGGTTCTGGAGCTCCGCGCGTGTTCATCGTTCTTGAAGAGTATTAACTCCCTTGCAACTTGTAAAACTTGGCCTTGGTTCTTCTAAATGTGAAGTGAGAGGCAATCGGTTGGCTCTCAGTTTACAAGCCACGTGGACAGAGTGTCGGTATGCGGTATAGTACCGGTATGCCAAATTCATGTGGAAAACACAATTCCCTGTCTTCGCCATGGAATATACCCTGTAAGCTACCTCTCAAAGAAAAAAAATGCTCCACAGGTACCATGATATCGCGTTTGTACGCGAAGGACCTGGTGTCCTCAATGTGCTGCTAAACCTGTCGGACAAAAGTGGAGTGGACGACCCCATCGACGAGGACTGTTTGTTGCAGCACTGAACTTGAAGGCGATGAACCGTATGGAGAAGAGTGCCCTGGGGTTACTCCGAGCCAAGGTCTTCATTATCGTTGGCACGATGGATGTGCCGTCCTGCGAGGTAAGAATGTTCGTACAATATAGAATGCATTTGGAGATAAGTTGTGTAGGAGTAAACGGCAAATGTCTTTATTGACCTTCTTTCATCTACAAAGAACGTACTTGAAATTTAAAAACGTAATGCACCCTTTTAGACTCATTGATCTAAATCAATCCGATAAAGAATAAGGCAATCTCAACCAATCCAAGTGAACTGGTGAACAGAAGTATACCCGTGCGGATATCCTAAGTATCTATGGATGTATGTTTGCGCATCACTACTACTAGAATGAAGCACCAATAATAGTATTCATCACACTAACTTACCAGTTCAAGCGTCAAGACGGCTATTCGCATCGATTAGGTGTTGAGGTGAGTAAGGTAAGTAGACAATCTCCGACGCGTAAAAAGCGACTGAATCTTGGAGTAGTTCAGTTGTATCAACGAACTTAACAATACTAGATAGCGATTAAAATTGGTTCCAGGGGTCTGTCTTGCGTTTTACACCCTTGACTTTCTAGGGGTGTTTTACCCATTTTCTAATTAACCCAAAATTTTCGTGCAATATTTCTGGGCGTTTGGGTATTGATGTTGCAGATGACCACCACTATTATAGTAACATTTACTGTGTTTTTCTCATTGTCTACCAGCGATTCGCGATTACAGGAAAAAATGAATAGAATTACTGCTACGCAGCATGGTAGGTGGTGCTTCAGCAACAACTATAGCAAACTTAATCTTGTTACTACGGCACACACCTCGACTGCTAATACGCTTTCCACTGCGCTTTCTTCACTACGGTTGTGCAAAGACAAAACTGAGCTTTGACCTTTGTCTTAGCTCCTACGACTGGCTTCATTTCTCCTTTGGTCCCCGGCTACCGTCACTCCTGTGTTCGACCTTGTGTTGTACGCACCAGCGAGATGCACGATCAGCGTCCTAATGCGCTGCCCTCCAATATAGCGGATATAGCCTCGGAACTACGCTTCGTCTATCTTCTAATCTGTTGTACTCCGCACTTCGCTAAATTTCTTCCGTGCAATTTCACGTGTAGACTGCCACACTTACGGCTGCATAACGATGAGCGCTCTCATCTTGTCCAGTCGGAGGAACCCATCGGTTTTGTCAAAAGGTCTGCTGGGTTTTCATCGCCGCTGACTTTCCAGAGCTCCATTTCTCCATGCTGAGCCATTTCGCGTACGTAGTGTAGGCGCAAATCGACGTACAGAGTTTTCCTGCTGTACGTGGAGCGAGTAGTGAGTGTGATGGCAGCTTGGATATCGACTCCAAGCTTGAATACAATTTCACATTTTACTCTTAACTCGATCAGAATATTCTTGATAGCTTGCCCTTCTTGGCAGGCTTCAGAAGCTGCAGCGCATTCAGCTTCTGCTGTACTTAGTGCCGCAATACTTTGGCGCCTTGCCGCCCAGGCTACCGGCCCATGAACCATCATCATCACGCAGCCTGACACACTCTTTTTTCGTGTCAGGGCAATTGCCCAAATTAGCATCGACGAAGCCGCCAATTCCCAATATATGAGCAGTATTTGTGTCATGGTTCTTATAGAATACACCATGAGTTTTGGTAGCTACCAGGTACCGCAATACACGCTGGAGTGCACCGGCATGAGTTACATTCGGATGCTGCACAAATCGGCTAAGATAACCAACAAGAAATGCGAGGTCAGGTCGAGTACTTGTTGGAAGAGACATCGGCGCTACGACTACCTCACGATAGGGTAGGCCAGGTTCCTAGTCGCCATCGTTCGCCGCCCGGCGAGATCAGCTGTGCGAGTGGATTGCTGGTTCATGGGGTGAAGTAGCTGCGTCGACGATTCAAGGTGGATTTCATCATTGCGGTCTGTTGAGGCATGATGGCGAAGCCACTGTCGTACGGGAGCAGTTGGAAGTGCTCCAAGCCGATGGTGAAGTCTTTCAAGCTATGGTCAACTAAAATTTTGATCGACACAAGATTCCAGCAGTTTAGTTTAGAAGAAGACTTTGATCATTTTGTGATGATGCTCGTGATGCATAAAATGCTCTCTTCCTTTCACCATATGTACAATGCCGTCCATTCATACCAATGCAGACGGTGGTTTGGTCCATATTATAGACACACAAGTACTTTCCCAGACCTCTCAAAAAACTAGTATTCGATCTTCTTCCACGGTTCGTAAGATAGAGTGTGAAAAAACGTTCGCAACAACCTTCATACATATAAATTCAAAATAAATAAGCCTTAAGTTGTCAATGTGTGTTTCATACTTGCTTACTTCCATATCAAATCACTTTTTACGGCCTTAACGAGTGATCACCCTCACAGTTAACCGATTACGCTTAAGAAAGCGGCAGATGAACATCAAACTCGCTAGACCCGAATGCGAAGCGAACAGTGCAGGATCGAACTTGGAATGCAGTAGCAACAGACAGCTTGTTGAGAGGCGGATTTAGTTTGAATGGCACACCCGAATCACGGGAGGGTAGCTTGTTCTCTGAGATTTGGAGGTGGCGTTAGGAGGAATTTTCATCAAGGTTACATTGATAGTCTTAGCCTACTCGACCACTTCGTCGGTCCAGTGACTGCAGAAGTCGTCCAGCAACAGCCGAATAGTCTTCACGGGAGCCAAAGTAAAAGCGAAGCCACTCCACGGCTAATGCTGAGTCCTACCAGTCTGCAAAGACAAAATCAAAACAGTCGTTAGTAAGCTATTTTATGGTATAGATATTCTGGCTTATCTATTCTGTTGTCGTGGACTCGAAGCTTACTTGAATTCTGGGCTTCATTGATTTCTTTCCAAATGTGTAGTCGAAAGCCATTGCGACGCTGGAGGTTGTCTAGCTGTGTTTCAGGTTTGCGGGACCGTCGAAGTTTGAAAACGACGTCTGACCTGGCAGGCAAGGCCTTGCTTTCGGAGACTTTCGAGGTTTGGGCGCCATTGGTGGTGTTGAGAAGTGAGAAAAAATTGTGGCATGGTATGGCTGGTTAGAAGAGATTGTACACCATAACAGAGGATGCACAGAGATGCATGGCTCATTCTTCGTTGAGGCCTGCTATTGGTCAGTTGGATCTGGATGTCGTAACAAAGTGTATGTGATAACTAAAGTTATTCGGTATAGGCAGTGCTGTCAATGGATTTCGTGTCTCTGTTATCTTGGCGGCGTCCGCCACTGGCACCAAACTCCCACCACTAATCGTGTACGCTGGTGTGCACGGACCAGTCTCTCAAGGAGTTTTAAATCCTGCATTTGGAGCTGGGACCGTTGAGCATACGGTGCAGAAGAAAGCGTATTGTGATACCACCGTTATGCTGGGGTGGTTTGAGAGAGTACGTGGTATTTTGCAGAATATACGAGTTTGGTCATTTCAATTTTATATGCGACTGTGCTAAACTATAGGTATGGAAGCCAGCTATTGACGAATGTAGATTATTAATTCTGGACAGCTTGAAGACTTGAAGACACACAAGATGACTTCTGTGTGTGATACATTGCAGAATGCATGCTGCACGCAAGTTGAATTTGTATCGCCTGATGCTACTGCTATTTGCCAGCCCATGGACGTTTCCGTCATGAAGTTGTTCAATAACCACATCACGTAAGTTATATTTGTTATGCTTTTGATTACCTACGCTCATGATGATTTTTGCTGCTGTAGGGATTTATACACTCAATGCCATATTGACAACCAATTTCCTACTACCACTGGCGAGAAGAGAAGTCTAATGTCCCGGATTGTCGCCAAGCTTGAGAAGCCATTGCTACAAGTGTTATAGTGATTGGCTTCATCAAAGCAGGGCTGATACTTATCGGATCACGCGACAGAGAATATCGCACTCTTTGTTCGGTTGTATCATAGTGGCCAAGCGAGTGAACTTCCTAGCAGCCTGTAATCGGTTTGTGGGCGGCCGTGTGAGCTGTGATCGCTTCCGTGATGCTGACGTAACAACTAATGATGCTCCTGTAGTTTGCGAGGAATAGAAATCACAAAGATAGAACGGTTTTGTCAACAACATACAGTTTTTAGAATAAGTAGGGGGAGTCACCCCTACATCAGTGCCCTTTTTCTGACGTTTATACGGAATGTTGCATTGCGTCCTGTGTTGCATTGTCTTGTGGTTTACGGTATCACGATATGCGCATGTAACGGGTTCCAGTACAGGAAGATGGAGCTGGGAATCCTCCGACAAAGTGTGTTAGGTTGACTTCGCTTCCAGGAATGAGTTGGAAGATCTCCACCGAGGACCAGTACGATGGACATATCTAGGAGCTTTGCATCTTCCGGACGATGAAAAGGTGAAGTACGAGGTCCGAGAAGTGAGACAAGTCTTAGTTGGAAGCATCAATGAGGGTTAGGATACTCTCAGTGTCAAACCAAAAAAGAAACACTGCGAAGGCAAAATCTTAGACTCACTCAAGTTGATTCCCTTCTCCGAGAACATAAGGGCATGCTCCCAACGAGATCCCTGCTGAACGTCCGAAGGATAAGACAATTCGGCACCAGATTGATCTCGTGCCGGTAACGAAATATTTTGCGACTCGTTGCCACTGTCGCGAGAGTATGTTAACGCGATCGACGACATCTTTGAAAATCATCGCTACGCAGGAGGTGCGGAAATTGAAGTCCCCGCACATTTCACAGACGTTCTGTGTCATGGTGCATCGTTTATGCCTATAGCAAGGTACTGGTACAAGCGCTGATATGGAGGCTTTCAATACGATGTCCATGAGCACATCAACAGCGCTCTAGAATGCTATGTGAGTGGTCTACGCCATCCAACATAAATGAATTGCAGCAGTTTCCTGGTTTCGCCACATACTTAAGAATGTGCGTGGAAAACTATTCGGGCAATATCCGCCCACTGTCGCAAGTTCTCAAGAAGAAAGATATGTTGAGTAGGGCCTCATATAGTCAGCAGATGTTTAAGACGGACTAGTTGGGCTTGATGGAAGCACCGATCTTGGTAGTGACCGACCAAGCTCGTCCACATCCCGTTGTGAGCAACGCATCCGACTTTGCCATCGGATGTGTATGACAGCATCTCGATTACGAGGGGCGTTATCGAGCCGTCTTTTATCAGTCGCGTCAGCTGAAACCAGTTGAGCGAGTTTACGGTGCTTGACAACGAAACCTCCCAATGAAGTACTCACTCGCGAAATTCCAAGTGCACCCCCGCAACACGCCGTTCGTGGTCTACACCGACCGCGCGTCGTTGCGGACGGTTGTGAAGTCGCCGAATACCTTGCACAGAATGGCGAGATGGTGTCATTATATGCGGAATAGAATTGAACGTTGTCGTCGATGCCAGTGTTATGGATATCACAAGGACATAGATACCGTCGTCCCTGGCCGACGACGTGAAAGCTGCGCATGCGAATGACGCGGACAAGATACCGCTGATTGAATATGCATCAGTTCCGTCCGCCAAGGCTAGTTGGGAGTTACCCACTCGCTTGCCCAGACGTGCGCGCAAATACCGTGTCTACGAAGTACGGTTAATATACTGTGTTGTTCGCGAGAATGCGTACCCCATACATGTGCGCACAAACGTAAGCTAAGTAGTTACATGTACGGTCACTACACGTACAGTGTGGCAACAGGCTTGCTTCCATGCCGATGCGGTTATACAACTTTCTAATTGAAAGCAGCGGTATATTGTCAATGTTGGTGACATCTGTGCGCACTGCTAGGGCGAAACGAGCTTAGTCATTCTACAGCGATGGGGTTTCGCTAATACTAAGTTATCCTCTGGGTATATTCTCGTAGGGAAAGTTGGTCTCATATATATTAGGATCGCTGTCATGAGGGATATGTCACGTTCAAACTGAAATCGAATACTTGGTTAAACTATGTTGATCTTCCAAATAATAAGGTAGAGATGTAACAAATCACTTGACCTGTTAATACGACCAACCAAGATGATGCCATCCAGTTATCGGATACCTTATCTGTAGTGGCAGCAATCTTGTACAGCAATAGATCGTTTATGCAGTTTCGTATTGTGCTATCTTCGATAATTTCCGAAAAATTGAGATATGGCTACATTTACACTTGTACTAAATGTTTTGTGCACCACACAAAACCAACAATGCAAGAACTATGGTCCATGTAGCAACGGAATCCGCCACTATCACTGTTCGGGGCGTGACATTCGACCTGGACGACACATTATGGTGCGGCAAGACCGTGATCCGCAAAGCTACTGCTGCATTCCACGCGTATCTGGCTCAGGAGATGCCGCAGCTCGCAGACCAATTCCCTCCTGCCGCATTTGACGCGCTGCTCGTGGAATTCCAACGCGTGCTGCCGGACAAGGCGCACGACTATACATTCCTCCGTAAATACACCCTTCGCCACTGTGTCGAGGCTTGCGGTGCTCAAAACCTGCATCTTCAGGACACTTTGAAGCTCGAAGCGTTCGTGGACAGCGCGTTCCGAGCTTTTCTAGTACCTCGTAGCCAACCAGAGCTCTTTGATGGAGTTGAGAGCTTGTTTCAGGGACTTAAACGAGAGATCGAACGGTCAGGTGGACGTGATGATGTACCTATGTTGGGGGTCATTACGAATGGCAATTGTGAGGTGGAAAACTTGCCTAAATACTTTCAAGACCATGTGAACTTTATGATTTCTGCAGAACTAGTGGGCTCACCGAAGCCTGGACGCGCGATCTTTGATGCGGCAGTAACCAAGTTCCCAGCCTCGTACAGTCGTCAGCACCTCGTGCATGTGGGCGACCACTACGAGTGCGATGTGGAAGGTGCGAAACGTGCGGGCATGAGGACGATCTGGGTCAATGCATCGTGGACGAAACCAGACGCACTGACGCGAGCGGACTTGACGAAGGAAGATGCTGAACAATATGCTGCTGCTGATGCTATTGTGAAAGAGGTGAATGCGGTGTTACTAGTGGTGGAACGTTGGAACTCTCTTGCTGCAGCTGAGACTGTGATGCCGGAGTAAGTGAGTCCATGAGCGCTGTCCTTCTTGGTTTGGCCTTCCTTCAGTTGCTACCTGGCATTAATGCAATTAAAGTATCGCGAACATCATGCATGTCCTGTGAAATACAGCGCCCTGTAGCATTGATTTTACGTGGTAGGCACTCGGTCACTACACGGGGATCTAATCAACCTCACAGAACAGAGCATCACGAAACGTTTGTTAATTTCTACTACGTAGTATTAAAGATGAAGCTCGAGAACGAATCCGAGTCGCTGCATACATACAAGGATTCCTAGAACTTTACAAGCATAAATGCCATGATTCACGGATTTACCAGTACGTTGTAACTAGTTCTACACATAGGCAGATATTGTGCTCATGTTACATTTGATCATGTATTGAACTCACATCTAAAGACACTACTCACTCACATCTCTATCACTTTGTACATCCATCTTAGCAACCGAAGAAACGCACAACCTGCACCGACGTATCGGTCTTGCCCTTCGACAGGTAGGCTACACTGCCGTCCGGAAAACTCTTCAGAGCCTGGTAACGGTTGCCCACCACCGACTTGTCCACCGTCACCTTTTGACTGATGTCCTTGCCCGTCGACGAGTCAAGCACCTGAGCGTAGATCGTGCGGTCGCCGCCTTCCGTCAGGTCACCGCCCGACGAACTGCCCTCCCACATAGCAAGCAGACCACCCTTGCCGATCGCAGCAAGGTGAGGAGCACGCTCGTTGGCGTCCGTGCCGCCAAGCGTGATGTCCTCGCTGGCTTTCGACTTCAGGTCGAAGTGGATCAGGTGCACCTTGGCGTTGTCACCGTTGCCGTTGCTTACCGTAGCCCAGTACTTGTTGGCAGCTGCGGACGGCACGATGTCGCCCAGGTTGGAGGCAGCCAGGTCCACAGGGTAGATCGTCGTACCCCAGTCCTTGGGAGGCATGATGCGGTTGTTGCTGTCCGTCTTACAGATCGCCGCGTAGTTGGACGTGCGGTTGTCGTACGTGACACGCTCGTAGCCCGAGTGCGAGCAACCCCAGTCGAACGAATCCTCATCCGCCGTGATCTTGCCGGTCGGGTCCACCACCTTCATGCGGTCACCCTGGTGGATGTTGATACAGCCACCCTCAGACGTCGAGATGGCGGCACCGAAGTATGCGGCCCAGTTCTTACCGTCCGAGGCAATACGGCCGTGGTGAGCGTACCACCAGATCATGTACACGTCCTCACCCGTCTTTGACGACGAGTAAGGTGGAAGCGATGAGCTGGACGACGTCAGCTTGGTAGCCCACGTCTCCTTCGATCCGTCGTAACGCACCATGTACATGTCGTAGCACGGCACGGCAGGGCTGGGAGCCGAACCACACAGGTTGCTCGGGTTACCACAGTTGAGGGTACCTCCACCCTCAGCGTCTCTCGTTCCGAGGATCACGAAACCCTTCTCGTCGGCGTAGAGGTCAGCGAAGTCGTGCAGAGGCACCTTAACGGCAGGGCTGCTGGTTACGAGCTTGTCGTTAGCATCGAGTTCACGGACGATGATGTTCTCACCGCTCTGGAAAGCGATACGCGACCCACCCGAAGGCAGTGAAGCAATAGCGACAACCTTGAGGCCAACCTCGTCCTCGTTGGCATCAATGGTGGCACCGACGTCCACTTCCGAGATGACCACACGCGGCTTAGCACAGAGCTTCGAGTTGTCAGCCGACGTCGATGGCGACGTGGTGGCAGTCGAGGTGGAGTTGTTGGAGGTGGTGGGAGCCGAACCGGATCCACTGGAGCTCGAGACGGTGGAAGTCAATCCGGAGTTGCTCGAACTCGCAGTAGTTGGAGTTTCTGTGAAAGTCTGGGAGGTGTCAGCGTCACCGGCAGTTGAAGACGCAATGTCGGTGTTCTGTGAAGCATCAACGCTAGACGGAGTGTAGGAACCCGAAGCAGAGGTGACACCCTGTTTGGTGTCGTCGTCATTCGAGGTGGAAGCCTCACTAGCCGATTCAGTGCCAGAATCCTCGGCCACTGGGGCTTCAGGAGTCGAACCACTGGAGGTGTATGAAGAAGAACCAATCGGTGTTGCAGGCGTAGCCTCCGGCGCCTTGGTGACGATGGAACATTTTTCAGCAGTAGCAAACTCATTGTTACTGACAAGGAGCGCGGCAGCGGTGGCGAGCAGGACGTGATATAGACGCATGTGTGTTTCTAAGTCTTGCTTGTGCCGAGGAGGTTGTTGTTGAAAGCCAATTGGGAAATGAGGAATGGAGGCCAATGCATTTCATTCCGACCCACTTATCAGAGCTCATTGTGGTATAATAGGGGGCGCGATTGCCATTTGGCTAAGTGCAGACGTCACGCACAAGCAGATTTCACTAGTTACAGATGTAGGGATGGCGTACCCCGAAATGACCTCGCTGCTACATTTCACTTTGTACTTCACTTTGTGAGCTCTGTAACAGAGTCTGTTGGTCTGGAAGTGTTGACACCACAGCAATACAGTTCCTTGGCAGCATCTGTACTCTGCAAACGTCACGACAGATGATGGAAACGTGCTCGACTGCACCAGTCACCGATCATTTACCAAAGACAGAGAGAGTCGTTGGTCGTGTGTTTGTTGCCCAGTCGTGCGATTTGCACTCTCCATTTCGGCGTGGTTACTTGTACACTATTAATACATATCACCAGTCACTGGTCCAGTGGGCTCTCGTGGCTGAGTCACCTACCACTGGAACGTTGCAACTCGTCAAGGTACATGCATCCTACGTGCAACCACCATCAATGAATTTGGCCATCGTTTTCGCTGTTTGTGGTTTTGACGTAGTTGACTGACTGTCAGCTGAAAATGAAAAATGTACAAACTGATGCTTACAACCTGATGGCACAAGTCCAGTTTTCGGACAGGAAATCAACAAGCTGGTAGCCATGCGGCACCAGTATTAATATCTTGAGGAGGATCGTGAACAACAGAAATTGTGAACGTTCCTGTTAAATTATCCCTGAATATTGAAATGATACACAAAAAAATCGAAAGCATTGGATGCTAGGTCAAGTTTACTTTGAAGTATTTATTGTACGCCCACGAAACAGGAGTAGCCTCTAAAGATACTACGTCCATGAGCTTCTAGCACATTCTAAACATGAAACTTTTTTCAATCCACTTTACGCTTGGTGCAGCGACTTAGCAACCAAAGAAACGCACAACCTGCACCGACGTATCGGTCTTGCCCTTCGACAGGTACGCAACACTGCCGTCCGGGAAACTCTTCAGAGCCTGGTAACGGTTGCCCACCACCGACTTGTCCACCGTCACCTTCTGACTAATCGCCTTGCCCGTCGACGAGTCAAGCACCTGAGCGTAGATCGTGCGGTCGCCACCCTCCATCAGGTCACCACCCGATGAACTGCCCTCCCACATAGCGAGCAGACCACCCTTGCCGATCGCAGCAAGGTGAGGAGCACGCTCGTTAGCGTTCGTTCCTCCAAGTACAATATCTTGGCTGGCCTTTGACTTCAGATCGAAGTGGATCAGGTGCACCTTGGCGTTGTCGCCGTTGCCGTTGCTTACCGTAGCCCAGTATTTGTTAGCGGCTGCAGACGGCACGATGTCGCCCAGGTTGGAAGCAGCCAGGTCCACAGGGTAGATTGTGGTGTCCCAGTCCTTGGGAGGCATGATGCGGTTGTTGCTGTCCGTCTTACAGATCGCCGCGTAGTTGGACGTGCGGTTGTCGTACGTGACACGCTCGTAGCCCGAGTGCGAGCAACCCCAGTCGAACGAGTCCTCATGAGCCGTGATCTTGCCGGTCGGGTCCACCACCTTCATGCGGTCACCCTGGTGGATGTTGATGCAGCCACCCTCAGACGTCGAAATGGCGGCACCGAAGTATGCGGCCCAGTTCTTACCATCCGAGGCAATACGGCCGTGGTGAGCGTACCACCAGATCATGTACACGTCAGGGCCTGTCTTAGACGACGAGTAGGGCGGTAGGGCCTTGCTAGAAGACGTCAGCTTGGTAGCCCATGTCTCCTTCGCTCCGTCGTAGCGTGCCATGTACATGTCGTAGCACGGTACGGCTGGGTTAGGAGGTGAGCCACACATGTTACTCGGGTTACCACAGTTGAGGGTACCTCCGCCCTGGGCATCTCTCGTTCCGAGGATCACGAAGCCGTTCTTGTCGGCGTGGATGTCAGCGAAGTCGTGGAGAGGCACCTTGACAGCCGGGCTGCTGGCTACGAGCTTGTCGTTGGCGTCAAGTTCACGCACAATAACATTGCTTCCACTCTGGAAAGCGATACGCGATCCACCCGAAGGAAGTGAAGAGATGGCAACAACCTTGAGGCCAACCTCATCCTCGTTGGCCTCAATGGTGGTGCCGACGTCAACGTCGGTAATGCGGACACGGGGCTTGGCGCAGAAGCCATTCTTGGCGGTAGCAGCCTGACCATTGGTGCACGTTGCAAGGAGAGCAACGGTAGAAGCCAACAGAGCGTGATACAGACGCATTTTGACGAGGGTGATTTCAGTGGACTGGGTTCCGTTGGGTAATTTGGAAAGTGAGTGAGCCTAGATGTTGACAAACCCTTGGAATTGGCCATGTCGTGAGTTGGCCATGTTGACCCTATCGAGCGAACGATAAGATCACAGCAGGAAAGATAACCAGACTCCAGATGGAGTGGCGTACCTACCATATTGTTCAAGTCCTGGTATTGCACCGAAGTTCATCAACTCGATGGTATCATTTGTGGGCTCGCTAAAACAACACAACGCTGTCGTTTTTTCTATTGACAAGGGCCATCAACCAGTTGATACAGGGAGACAGCAATGTAGCACGAAGCACAAAATTGTGTGTGGCTTTCTTTAAACGACACTCAGTCATGTATTGCCTTCTATTAGCTCACAGCAATGCCAAGTGTACATATGAGATGTGTACTTCATGTAGTAGCAGTCCTTACATGTACAGTGTATTGATTGGACAGTGCCAAGGTCGACAAAGCAATGGACACCTGTACAATACTTGAAGTAGCTTGATGATGAATGGACGTTGACGACATGTCAACGTTGCCAAAGCGTTTATGCAGGCAGCATCAAGGACTAAAAACAATCGTGTTTAATTGTTTGTGGCCGTAGCAATTTCTGTATTTCCAGCCGGTGCGTCAATCGTGATCATTCCATCCCCATCTGTCTGTACAGTGATGGTGTACCACATGCATCGTAGTTGCAGTAAACAGCGTGGTCGATACCCAAAAGCCTGTTAAAAGAGCTCATATAATGTTGTGTCTGCACTAAAATGGTCTATTAGATAGCTTAGCAGTCTTCCCTCTCGCTGCAACTATTTTCCTTGTGTTGTACTCCGATGCTGGTTGTGTCAAAATGAAGTCACGTATTGTCTTCGTGTTCGAGTATCACTTCGTCGCGAATTGTAACTAAAATGATTTTTGGACCAGCAAGCAGAAAGTCCTTAATATTTCTCAAAAGCTACTGATCAGCTGACTTGAGGATTCTCAAGCTCTTCAACGACGCAGCACAATGGTTGTTTGAGATCCCGGAAGTGGGTTTACTACTCCCGTCAAAACAACTATTGCTGCATGTATCAAAGACGAAGTGAAGAGTTAAACCACTTCCAGGTCAAAACCTTCGACCTGGTAAAACCCAATGCCAAAGCGTCGAGGGTTGTTTGGATCTTATACCAAGACAAGCAACTCCTTCATATACTTAACGCGTTCCCACGACCGGGATTGTGAATTCTCATCTTAGACTATCAGGCTTTGTGAGTCAACAGCATCTAAAAAGTTGGCACACCCTGTTACCATATATGTAGCTCATAAGCGGTAGTGTTCAGTTGGAAGAGTATTTCGCGATCCTGTTGCTTTAACCCAGAACGTTGAGCAGTTAAGAATCATCGAATCTGAAAGTTTCGTTGTTTGTGCCACACTTTGGGGAACAAAGCGACAACTTTCAACTTGGCTAAATTAGTTTGTGCAGTTTGGAACACTTCTTCCTTCAGTTTTCCATACAATTTCCTGCCCTCTTCAAGGTAAGGTTACGAGGATAGGTAAGTACTTCACATTTTTGATTGCCTAGAGACCACCAAATAGCAAATTGTTCCCGCCTTTCAGCCGGCTGTGACCGTGACGACAGCCGCAACAGCTACAGTGAAATACGTAATACCAGAACCATTTACCGTTCTATATCGGACGTATGTCTTTAAGCCCGCACAATCAGTCGACAGCAATTGCTCCAGCACACAACAAGGCTCTCAAACCGCCCAATATGTCATCCTACCAACACTGGGAGAGCACCATTATTATGCCGCTGCAAACCAAGCGAGGGGTCTACCTTACTTTCGCAAGAATGTGCCACATTGCATTTGAGATGGTGGCGTCCCAACGCTCATCACGCTTGCATTGATGTTTTTCAGTCTCTTGTGATCTGAATGGTGACAGATGCTGGAGAAGAATGATACAACTCATGGTTGCTGCTGTCAACTCGAACACAAACGATAATGTGACCACCAAACACCGTATCCAGCTGGAGTTCGTGAACGGATAACGTCTAGGCAGCATAATTCCATCACCGCCACGCTTCGAATGAAATGCCGAAGCCTCCGTCGTCTTCATTTTCCAATTGGCTTTCAACAGCAACAACCTCCGCTCGAAGCTAGACCAAGAAACAACAAACATGCGTCTGTATCACGTCCTACTCGCTACTGCTGCTGCGCTCGTTGCTAGCAACAACGGATTTGCCGCCGCCGACAACTGCTACATTGTCCCTCAGGAAACTGAGGAGCCTGTTGTCACGGCCACGCCGGCCCCGGTGACACAGAACTCGAACGCTGGATCGGATGCCTCAAACTCTGACGACACCAAGCAGGGTTTTACCCCTTCGCCTGATTCCGACACTCCGTCCAGCGTTGATGCCTCGCAGAACAACGACGACGACACCAAGCAGGGTCTTACTCCTTCGTCTGGATCGGGTGCTCCGTCCAGCGACGATGCCTCACAGAAGACCGACGTTGCGTCCTCTGCTGAGACTGGCGGTGAGGCTGACACCCCACTGACTTTCACGGAAGCTCCGAAGTCCACCACCGCAGCCCCTACCGTCTCGAGCTCCAGCGGATCCGGTTCGGCTCCCACCACCTCCAACAACTCCACCTCGACTGCCACCACGTCGCCATCGACGTCGGCTGACAACTCGAAGCTCTGTGCTAAGCCGCGTGTGGTCATCTCGGAAGTGGACGTCGGTGCCACCATTGATGCCAACGAGGACGAGGTTGGCCTCAAGGTTGTCGCTATTGCTTCACTGCCTTCGGGTGGGTCGCGTATCGCTTTCCAGAGCGGTGAGAACATCATCGTCCGTGAACTCGATGCTAACGACAAGCTCGTGACCAGCAGCCCTGCCGTTAAGGTGCCTCTGCACGACTTCGCTGACCTCTACGCCGACGAGAAGGGTTTCGTGATCCTCGGAACGAGAGACGCTGAGGGTGGAGGTACCCTGAACTGTGGTAACCCGAGCAACCTGTGTGGTTCGGCTCCCAGCCCTGCCGTGCCGTGCTACGACATGTACATGGTGCGTTACGACGGATCGAAGGAGACGTGGGCTACCAAGCTGACGTCGTCCAGCTCATCGCTTCCACCTTACTCGTCGTCAAAGACGGGTGAGGACGTGTACATGATCTGGTGGTACGCTCACCACGGCCGTATTGCCTCGGATGGTAAGAACTGGGCCGCATACTTCGGTGCCGCCATTTCGACGTCTGAGGGTGGCTGCATCAACATCCACCAGGGTGACCGCATGAAGGTGGTGGACCCGACTGGCAAGATCACGGCGGATGAGGACTCGTTTGACTGGGGTTGCTCGCACTCGGGCTACGAGCGTGTCACGTACGACAACCGCACGTCCAACTACGCGGCGATCTGTAAGACGGACAGCAACAACCGCATCATGCCGCCCAAGGACTGGGGTACGACGATCTACCCTGTGGACCTGGCTGCCTCCAACCTGGGCGACATCGTGCCGTCCGCAGCTGCCAACAAGTACTGGGCTACGGTAAGCAACGGCAACGGTGACAACGCCAAGGTGCACCTGATCCACTTCGACCTGAAGTCGAAAGCCAGCGAGGACATCACGCTGGGCGGAACGGACGCCAACGAGCGTGCTCCTCACCTTGCTGCGATCGGCAAGGGTGGTCTGCTCGCTATGTGGGAGGGCAGTTCGTCGGGCGGTGACCTGACGGAAGGCGGCGACCGCACGATCTACGCTCAGGTGCTTGACTCGTCGACGGGCAAGGACATCAGTCAGAAGGTGACGGTGGACAAGTCGGTGGTGGGCAACCGTTACCAGGCTCTGAAGACGTTCCCGGACGGCAGTGTAGCCTACCTGTCGAAGGGCAAGACCGATACGTCGGTGCAGGTGGTGCGTTTCTTCGGCTGCTAAGACAAGAAATTGATCAAGGTCTGCTGAATTTTGGATGAGACGTAGAAGTTAGACATGGTTATGCGTATTATTGATGTTAGAAGCTGTGAGGATGATATGAATCAATTAGTATCTTGCTCCCTCTTGAATGTAAAGAGAATTTTACAGTTAAGCTGCTTCGCGATGTGTTTTGTATAAGCATCAACTTGGAACATGCAACTCAAATTCAGAGAATGCAATTAATCATGTGTCGTCGGGCCAATTACATTTATTACGCATTGAAGACAGTGAAGATCGTGCACGGCAGGCATGCATCTATACACTACAACACTCCTTTGGTTCACATCACTTAGCATCCGAAGAAACGCACAACCTGCACCGACGTGCTCGTCGTACCCATCGACAAGTACGCAACACTGCCGTCGGGGAACGTCTTCAGAGCCTGGTAACGGTTGCCAATCACCTTACTGTCCACCGTCACCTTCTCACTGATCGCAGAACCGGTTGAAGCATCCAGGACCTGGGCGTAAATTGTACGACCACTCGATTCGTACTCGAGGTCGCCGCTCGTAGAGCTACCCTCCCACATCGCCAGTAAACCGCCGTCTCCGATGGAAGCGAGATGCGGAGCACGTTCATTGGCGTCAGTTCCACCCAAAATAATGTCATCGCTTGCTTCCGCGTCCATGGAGAAGTGAATCAAGTGAACACGAGCATTGTCTTCATCGCTGTCCGACGTGCTGTTGCTGACTGTAGCCCAGTACTTCTTGCTTGACGAGTCGCTGTCCGGCACGATATCACCGAGGTTGGCTGCGTCCAAATCCACCGGGTAGATCGTAGTGTCCCAGTCGTTCGGCGGCATGATGCGGTTGTTGCTGTCCGTCTTACAGATCATCTTGTAGTCGTCCGTTCGGTTATCGTACGTGATGCGTTCGTAACCAGAGTGCGAACAACCCCAGTCGAAGGAATCCGTGGCCGACGTGACCGAACCCGCGGAATCCACGACTTTCATGCGGTCGCCCTGGTGGATGTTAATGCAACTGTCTTCCGAAACGGAGAGAGCACAGCCGAAGTAGGCAGCCCAGTTCGAGCCATCGAATGCGAGACGGCCATGGTGAGCGTACCACCAGATCATATACACCTCTTCACCGGTAGCCGAGATTGAATAGGGCGGCAACGATGAACTGGACGACGTTAACTTCGTGGCCCACGTCTCCGTGGACCCATCATAACGCACGAGGTACATGTCATAACAAGGAACAGCATCACTCGGAGCAGAGCATAGATTGCTCGGGTTACCGCAGTTCAGAGTGCCTCCACCCTCAGCGTCTCTCGTACCGAGCAACACAAAGCCGTCGTCATCGGCGTGGATATCAGCAAAGTCCACAAGCGGAACTTCAACTGCAGCAGTGCTGTTCACAAGTACGTCTTCGGAGTCAAGCTCACGAACGATAACGTTATCGCCGCTTTGGAAAGCGATGCGAGAGCCACCCGAGGGCAACGACGCGATGGCGACAACCGTAAGACCTGCTTCATCTTCATTGTTTTCCACCGTCTCACCGACATCCACCTCTGTGATACGAATGCGAGGCGTGCTGCAGAATCCCGAGCTCGAAGAAGCAGTCGAGGAAGTGGTCGTAGTAGTTGAAGCAGTGCTGGAACTCGATGCCGTTGAGGTAGCAGTCGACGCAGCAGCAGCAGCAGTAGTCGTCGTCGGCACCTCGGTTGAATCAACCAGGGGGTCGGCATCCGAAGCCGTTGAGGTTGTCGAGGCAGCTGACGCAGCATTGCCCTCACCAGACGTAGTAGCTTGACTGGCATCTACACTCGATGCAGCAGTGGAGCCGTCATTGTCGAAAGTAGATTCGGTGCTGGCATCGGTGATGTAGGAGGAGGTGGTGGATGCGGCGGTGCTATCTGTAGTTGTAGGGGCTGTGGTTTTAATGGTGCACTTTTCAGCAGCTACATCGCTTGTTACGAGAAGAGCAACCGCGGTTGTGAACAGGACGGTGTAGAGACGCATGTCAGCCTTGATATGAGCTGTAGCAGTAGATGATCAATTGAAAAATGAAGATGGAGATCGACGAAGCTGTAGATTCACGTCAAGCTGTAGTGGCACTACTAGTGCCTCTGTGTGAAGAGGTCACGCGCGGATACCCCATGAGTCACAGCTGTGGTGGCGTACCTTAGACAAGGCCATCATAACGGATCAATGTTCATCGTTTTCATGCTCTCCTTGGTCTCGCAGTGCTGATTGTCCAGTAATGGTTATCGGAATTGCACTTCCGGGCCAGCATCTGCGCTCCTTTCATTCCGAGGACATCATCGCCAAACTGCAGTGACTTGATGACACCCTACACCACAGAGGACTAGTCCTCACGAGATCGTTTGTCTGCCATTGTATCTGTTGTGCTGCTCCATTCTCCTCAAAGGTCATTCATTATCCGGAATGCCAAGAGCGTAGAAATTCAATTCGAATTGGTGTGCTACGAAGATGTCAAACCAAAGACGACCCACAAAGGCGACGACGAGTCTGACTCAACGATGCAGGCGCTCTATGTACCGACATCAAGAACCCAAGGCACCAAATTCAAGCTGTACTGTATCTTGGCTGCAAACCGGCTGGGATCTGCCGTCCCAGCTGGCCGTCACACACATGTATTGCCGTGCCCAACGTACCCCGTAGATAACGTCAGGTGACAAACCGTTGAGCCTGCATTGCAGGGCAGCGGGCTGGCGCAATGAAGATACGAAAGATCAGTTTGCACCAGCACCACGACAAGTACTATGCAGGACGTTCCTTCGAGGTTGTTGGCAGCAACGTGTTGAGGACATAACGAAAACACACACAATGGTAAGCACAACATTGCTGCTGCTGTTGACTCAGCAAGTAAAATCACGATGTCGCTTCGGTCAGGCGGCCAATACCACGCCTGATCATTTTCACCGTGACTTCTGTTTCGACGGCACTGTCGACTGCAGCGCAAAGGAGCGATGATACATGTACAATACATGTAGATGCCATGTAATTGGCTGCTGCTCTGTCCTTCAAGCGAAGAGCTTGATCCATGCGGCACGGCTGATTTGGGGGCAAGGTGTGTGAATGACTGCCAGGTAACTTGTAAAAGCTAGACAACCACCGCTTAGAAAGTTAAACAAGTCCGTGCTCGATTTTATAAAGTTGTACGGTGTGAGAAACTTGGAAATTCAATGCCAATACACTTTGAATACAATCGTTTTATACAATGTATCAATTATAGCTAATTGGTCTGAATTGTCAACGGTACTGGTGTCGTAATCTATCGAAGCTGGCCGACATCGAGCTCAAAGTACTCTAACCTGCTGCGCTGTAAAGGCCCCGCTAGCTATGTAGTCTTGCACCCACCGAGAAAAACCACCCAGGCTTCCTTCTCACCAGATTGGTGACCAGTTCGGCATTGGTGTCCGAATGTTCGAGTCTTGTCTCCTACGTCTCAAACCACGAACAGCACAAGTGCCGCGTGACATTTCATTTCTCCAATTGCCACCTCCGTACGATGCGTCTGTATCACCTTCTAATTGCAACCGCAGCTGCGTTGCTCGCTAGTACCGGAGACTTTGCAGGTGCCGCCACATGCAGGTATAAACCTTCGGCACCGTCGACGTCAACAATCACCGAAGCTCCGGGTATTTCACCTACGTCGTCACTTTCTTTCGACAATTCAACTCCTAGCACACCTGACGCGGATGCTAGTGCTGCGGATGCAGACCAGCAACCCGATACACCAGCGAACCCAGCCACTCAACCGCCCACGGATGCTTCCGCCACGACGGACTCTGCTTCGACAACGGGCTCATCAGCGACCACTTCTACGACGGAGGATATTTCATCACAGTCGAGTTCTTCAGCCGCTACGACACCATCAACTGCTACAAATAGTAGCAGCGCGACGTCGTCGGACAACTCCAAGCTCTGCGCCAAACCGCGCGTGCGGATCACGGAAGTGGATCTCGGGGTGACGGTCGACGCGAACGAAGATGAGGTGAACCTCAAGGTGGTGGCTATTGCGTCGCTGCCGTCGGGTGGATCGCGTATCGCGTTCCACAGCGGTGACAATGTGATCGTCCGTGAACTGGATGAGAATGACAAGTTGGTGAGTAGCAGTGAGGCCGTGAAGGTGCCGCTCCACGACTTTGCCGACATTTACGCCGACAAAGAAGGATTTGTGTTGCTGGGCACGAGAGATGCAGAAGGAGGAGGCACGCTGAACTGTGGTAACCCGAGCAACTTGTGCGGCAGTGCTCCGAACCCGGCCGTACCGTGCTATGACATGTACCTGGTCCGCTATGACGGCTCGAAGGAGACGTGGGCCACGAAGTTGACGTCGTCCAGTGCGTCGCTTCCTCCATACTCTTCATCAGCTTCAGGCGCCGACGTGTACATGATCTGGTGGTACGCTCACCACGGTCGTATTGCTTCTGACGGCACAAACTGGGCTGCGTATTTCGGCTGTGCTATCTCGACGTCGGAAGGTGGCTGTATCAACATTCATCAGGGCGATCGCATGAAGGTGGTAGATCCGTCCGGCAAGATCGCGACACAAGCGGATTCGTTCGATTGGGGTTGTTCGCACTCTGGTTATGAGCGTGTCACGTACGATAGTCGCAAGAAGGGATATGCGTCGATCTGCAAGACGGACAGCAACAACCGCATCATGCCGCCGAACGACTGGTCTACTACGATCTACCCGGTGGATTTGGCCGCCGCCAACCTCGGTGATATTGTGCCGGACAGCGACTCGTCGAGTAAGAAGTACTGGGCTACAGTGAGCAATGGCGAAGGCGACAACGCCAAGGTTCACTTGATTCACTTTGCTATCAACGCTGCAGCCGACGATGACATCACACTGGGTGGCACGGATGCCAATGAGCGCGCGCCACACCTTGCAGCGATCGGAGACGGCGGTTTGTTGGCGATGTGGGAGGGTAGTTCGTCCGGTGGCGACCTGACAGAAGGTGGTTCTCGGACGATCTACGCTCAAGTGCTGGATGCGGCGACAGGCAAGAGTGTGAGTAGCAAGGTGACAGTGGACAAGTCTGTGGTGGGCAATCGGTACCAGGCCTTGAAGAGTTTCCCGGACGGCAGTGTGGCGTATTTGTCGAAGGGCACGACGGACACGTCAGTGCAGGTTGTGCGCTTCTTCGGTTGCTAAAACAAGATACTCGTTTCAGCTAGTTGTGTCGTGAAAGCGTTTGATTGAATGTAAGATGTTGTCTCGAACGTCTGGAATTGTTGATTATTTAAAAATGCGAAGTGCATAGCTCTAGCTTTCCGGTAAAATCTCTGCTGAGCCTGTCAGAGATAGTAGAAAGCGGTGCGTGCATGCCGAAATCAAAAGAGCTCTTGACAGGTAGTTCCAGAACGTAGTGGAGCAATATCTCCTCAAACCCAGACACATAAATTACTGGGGATAGAATCCATGTTGACTCACATGTCTGCCAAAAGCACGGCATTGTGCGCCTGCTGTAGCTTCTTGACACCTGGGCTGCTGTTTTCTAGTCCTAACTCGAAAAGTTGAATGTTTAGGATAACCTGGTTCTGCTTCAACTTTAGTTGTTCCTTGCGGACGCGGATCAGGGTGACGGTATCACACAAACGAAGTGCCGACTCGGCACTGCAGAGACGATTGAAGTGTACACATCTGAAAGCTCTTTGCAGCAACTTTCTCGTGTTGCTCTCTACTGCTCAATGTAGAGGTTCTGCTACGTTGACAGATCACAATCGGGATTTGGTGTCCGAACCTTTCGACCAGATCAGTGGGAACGAACCACTTCACGACCAGTTTAGAGCTCGAACAGCGCGATTCGTGGTCCTGGAAACGTGATTTCGCATTTCCCTATTTTGCCATCACTTGATAATGCGCCTGTGTCATCTACTACTTGCAACACAGGCTGCTCGTGTTGCCAGTACCGGGAACTTCGGTGGGGTCGACTGTCCTGACGGTCCTGACACGTCATCTTCTACATGGTTCCCGTGGTTTTCGTTCAAGGACTGGAACATGGGATCGTCGCAGCCCATTCAAGCGCCCGCATCAGCACCCACATCGTGGTCAGGATGGTTTCCTTCCAATGGTTGGAACATGGGACCGTCCCAGACAACTGACGGTTCGTCTACTTCCTGGTTTCCGTGGGTTTCGTTTGATAATTTCACGCCTGGTACGCCCAGCGCAGACACTGGCGCTTCCAGCGCTACTCAGGAATCAATCGCTACTGACGCACCAGTAATACCCGCTGCTAAAGTGACCGACGCGCCAGAGACTCCAAGCGCACCAGAGACTCCAACCGCACCAGCAACGGATCCACCGGAGACTCCAATCACACCTACAATCGAAGTACCGGAAACACCAGCAGTACAAACGACTGAGGCACCGGAGACTCCCGTAGTCGCACCGACTAATCCTCCAGAGACTCCAACTACTCCAGTAACCAAAACACCGAAGACCCCAACGACACCGACTGATGCCCCTGCAACACCGTCCGCAGCAACGAATTCTAGTGACGCCACTACATCGTCGGACAACTCCAAGCTCTGCGCCAAACCGCGCGTGCGGATCACGGAAGTGGATCTCGGGGTGACGGTCGACGCGAACGAAGATGAGGTGAACCTCAAGGTGGTGGCTATTGCGTCGCTGCCGTCGGGTGGATCGCGTATCGCGTTCCACAGCGGTGACAATGTGATCGTCCGTGAACTGGATGAGAACGACAAGTTGGTGAGTAGCAGTGAGGCCGTGAAGGTGCCGCTCCACGACTTTGCCGACATTTACGCCGACAAAGAAGGGTTTGTGCTGCTGGGCACGAGAGATGCAGAAGGAGGAGGCACGCTGAACTGTGGTAACCCGAGCAACTTGTGCGGCAGTGCTCCGAACCCGGCCGTACCTTGCTACGACATGTACCTGGTCCGCTATGACGGTTCGAAGGAGACGTGGGCCACGAAGTTGACGTCGTCCAGTGCGTCGCTTCCTCCATACTCTTCATCAGCTTCAGGCGCCGACGTGTACATGATCTGGTGGTACGCTCACCACGGCCGTATTGCTTCTGACGGCACAAACTGGGCTGCGTATTTCGGCTGTGCTATCTCGACGTCGGAAGGTGGCTGTATCAACATTCATCAGGGCGATCGCATGAAGGTAGTAGATCCGTCCGGCAAGATCGCGACACAAGCGGATTCGTTCGACTGGGGTTGTTCACACTCTGGTTATGAGCGTGTCACGTACGATAGTCGCAAGAAGGGATATGCGTCGATCTGCAAGACTGACAGCAACAACCGCATCATGCCGCCGAACGACTGGTCTACTACGATCTACCCGGTGGATTTGGCCGCCGCCAACCTCGGTGATATTGTGCCGGACAGTGACTCGTCAAGCAAGAAGTACTGGGCTACAGTGAGCAATGGCGAAGGCGACAACGCCAAGGTTCACTTGATTCACTTTGCTATCAACGCTGCAGCCGACGATGATATCACATTGGGTGGCACGGACGCCAATGAGCGCGCGCCACACCTTGCAGCGATCGGAGACGGCGGTTTGTTGGCGATGTGGGAGGGTAGTTCGTCCGGTGGCGACCTGACAGAAGGTGGTTCTCGGACGATCTACGCTCAAGTGCTGGATGCGGCGACAGGCAAGAGTGTGAGTAGCAAGGTGACAGTGGACAAGTCTGTGGTGGGCAATCGGTACCAGGCCTTGAAGAGTTTCCCGGACGGCAGTGTGGCATATTTGTCGAAAGGCAAGACGGACACGTCAGTGCAGGTTGTGCGCTTCTTCGGTTGCTAACGTCCCCGATGAGAGGAAATCAAGAAAATCGTAGTAAGTGCTTTAAGTGATAGTTGTTATTGCAGTATTGTGTTGGTTGTTCATGTACGTCTTATTATAATTTCACGTTACATGTATGCAGGGTGACATCATGCTCATGTACTATGTTCACAAAGACATGTAGTACTTCACTTTTGAGTTCACTGAAATGCGAACCATAAGTTGAGGAGTACTGAAGCTTGAGATACTTACATACATTGGACGCCTACTAATGACATTTATGCGTTGTTGTCGGGGAACTCTCAATGAACAGAGTGATTCACCCCACAGAGACAAGTCGTTCAGTGCGAAAATGATTGGATACTTGCAACTTTGGTACTAGTTGTTGCTTCACCACTACAATTTTGAAAACAAACTAAAAACCAGCGTAAATCTGAATTTTAACAGGCCGTGCCTGTAAGAAGAGGGAAAAAAAGGGCTAAAATGGTGGGAATTGGCGAGTTACCAAAATCCGGTCTTTGCTAACAAGCAAAACAATTAACTGCATTCGATAGCTGGGGATTTCATACCTACTGATAGGAGGCGTTTTTGTTGAAATGAATAGTATATGAATCATTATCTTCATCGCCGCAAGGTGTCTTCCTAGTGTCTTTCTTGTTGATGCTCAGAATTTTAAAAATTTCCCTGCGACAGCCGGGTAATGATCTTCCCTCGATTTGCTTTTCGTTTGATCGTGCCCGACCACCGAAATTCACCTTGTGTAAGCAAAGCGTGCTAAACACTTCATTCGTAGCACATTCACATTGTCACAGCTTTTTGCACCACAACGATAACGTTTTCATAAGCAGATCTTGCACCATCCACACTAGTTAATGCTGCCTCACCAATAGGCCATCGTCGTATTTGAAATGCCAACCCAATGACGTCAAATCACATCGGCTATCAAAACCCCCGCTTATGTGTATCACAACGCGACACCAGATTATCTAAATCTCTGAAAACTGTTCTAACGGCACTAGTATGGAGTTTGCTGCGTTGGGGTTCTAAATACAAGATACAGCTTTGCAATGCTATTGATACTGCCCCATATATATGTAAAATATTCTTACTATGATGTTGTAGCTACAGCAAATCCATTTGAAAAATCCCGGAATTAATATTTTTCTGTTCCCCACCCGATTGTGGCCTCTTCTTACAGGCACCACCTGTTAATCTCAGCAAGTGCTTAAAAGAAATAGCATGAAAACTGAGATCGTGAAATTTTTTTTCGTAAAGTTTGGAGTTGTAAGCGCACAATCTCGTTGACCATATCATAACGACTCCGATTTGCTCCGACCATTCCGACTCAATGCCTAAATTTGTATGCCATACAAATCTCAGTATGCATCGTGAAAACATCGTAATAAAGTAATTACCAGGGAAGCAATGACTGGCTAGAAGCAAATACTTGCGCAAACTTGTGTGTGCCTTCATTGCCCGAGTGACCACGCACTATGTGGGTGAATTGAGGGGGTTGTTCCGGGCATCGGAACTTCGTAAGAGGGTTGTCGCCGCCACGAAGAAATGTGGATGGTTAATGCTCCCTCGGGCACTCCAATGAATATCCATGTAATGTTTTGTTTAATCTCTTTTACGCAGCCGCCAACTCAGCTCAACGGAAGAGCTCCCGGAGGGGAAGGTGGAGATTCACTTCCTCCCGTTGGTATATTGTTTGTTGTTATTGCGATTGCGCTACAGGGTGTGACTATTTGCCATCGTTGGTTTGTTTTGCTTGGAACGCGTCTACTTGCTGTGATAGGTGCTGTGACCACGAGAGTAGCTCCGTCAAGGTCGACCCACAAGACATGACGCACTGCTCAATTAAAGGTACAGCGTGTCCTGTAGGGTTTAACTTCGCCATGGACGGGTAATAGTAAATGATGATGGCTGTCAATACGTTGATGACTGATGTTCCAACGTTGAAAGCGTGAGTACTTATCGCGCAGCTTGACGAAAACATCTTGTCTCTCACTTCATATATCTGCTCACGTCTTGTAGTGTCGAACAAGTCCAGCGACAGGAGTAAATAAGCTTGCTTCGACGTCATTCCGCTCAGGACTTAAACAACTTGATGATCCTCCTTCGGTGTGTTGAAGACGTAAGCAAATGTTTTGTTTGTTGTTGTCAGGTTCCATGCTCCTCGAGCAAATATCCGCTGGGCGGAGAGCTCGGAAGGGCCATTGGCATGCTGCGCCCCTCCACGCCGAAAGAGTGCGAGCTCAATGATGTCTCGACTCCAGCTAGGTGAGATACTCGATCGAGCAGGCGATTAACTTGAGCGTGGATGTCAATTGCAGATGACACGTGCCTTGGTTTGAAAGAAATGAAGTTGCTGCAGAAGGTAGGGTAGGAGGTGTCTGGGGATCATTCAGGAGTTCGAGAAGCGAGTCGAATCCGGAGACTTCTAGCGGTACGTACTTCACTTCATCTGGATGGTGATTTAACAGATTAGCACACGGCGCAACTTGAGTGATCAAGGCCAACGGATGCGCGAGCAGTGGGCACGTGGTGTAGTCTTCATCAGAAAAGAGAGACAGTGTTTGTTCTTCAGAAGTCTTGACACGGATGAAGCGAATGAAGAACACATTGCCAGCACGGATTGAAAGCTGTTGCTTGAGAACGAAGGTCAAATACGAGGTGCGGCCGAACAAGTACCACAGAAGACAAAGTAAGCCAGTGTCCTGATAGTCGGTCGATGTACTTGCAGTTGTGTAGAAATACATCATCATCATCTTGAGGTCAATCTTGGTACATGGTGAAGCCTTCTTCGTGAACCTGTCACTATCGCGCTTAACGCAGTGCTGCTCCAGCGTGCGCCCCTGCTTCAACAATTGCCACTCCACTTGGCTGCATTACGGGTGGTATTGGTCCATGAGCCAACATTTGACTTGGCGGTAGTACTGAGCTACCGCGTGCCGAGATAGCGGTTTTCCCCGTTTCCTCTCTTGGAAGGCAAGATGGACACCGAATTTGTCCATGACCGTCACCAGCATCGCTCCAGTTCTGGCATGATCCGCAACATCAAGGTTCTCACATAGGCCATGCTTGTACCTTCACTTGAGCGATATCGCTCGAAGGCGGCGAGGGCAGTGGTTTGTGTCCACTTTGTATTTACGGGCTTAAGATCCTTTAAGTTCATCGCTGCTTGTCGGAAAGCTATCAAGGGCCTAGTTGCGCCAATGGTGTCTCGTGTTAGTGTCGATTTGTGGAGCATTAAACACACAGTCGACTTGTTTGTGATTGGTTGAAAATAATCCATTGGTGTCGCCACGAGGCCGTGTTGCCCTATTGAACATATTCCAACATGGAAGTTGACGAACATGTGGCTCTCCTAGCCGTAGTTGGTGCGTGTGTGTGCCAGCTACAGTAATTACACTATCAACCAGCGCCAAAATGAGAAGGAGAACATCCTTCCACTACCTAGACGGGATATCGACGTAATGCTAGCAACATCGGCTTACGACAAATGGTTTCAAGACATCTACACTTCACACAAGCTAGTTTCGTCTCCTCTGTAATCTACTACGTCTTTTCCAAGTTGATTCTCGAAGCGCCTGTGATTGTCTAGAAGCTGATAAGGCAAACTATCGAGTCGGTGGCATCTCTAACAGTCTTGAAGCTTTGCCAGGGCCAGTGGCATCAGTTGAACGTGCATAGCTCAATGGAGAGAGATAACGACGAAGTTTTCTCCATGATTGTGTGTAGCACACGAAAACCTCTACCACGAAACACGAACCAGAAACCAGGTTGCTAGGGATAGGGTTTATAGAGGTACAAACACTAACCCGAGACAGACAACGCCCTGCAATCACCTAAATTGTTCAAATTACACGCAGTTCACATCACCAACACTAATATCGGTTGAGCAACATCCACGAACCAGCGAATAGCACTTTTCTATCGGGCACCGTTACAGCCAGTCATCCTACCAGCACTGTTCAACAATCCGTTCACGCTTACCGAGATATTAACCAACCAGATCCTCCAAAATCCACACTTTTAGCTAATGAAAGGATCCGATAGCGACCCAAACGCTATAGGAACTAGCTCATAGGCCGCTTTGGCATCTCGCCCGACCCACACATACACCTCGCTACGACCTACACCACCCCACTGCAACAATGCCTCGCGCCAAGATCGCCTGGGTCCTTCTAGATGAAGACCTTTCCATCTACGACAGCGACATGCTGATGGAATCGCACATGGGCTACGTTGTGAACAAGAGCAGCTTAACGCCGGGCTCGCTGTGAACCGAGCCGACGCCGCACAACATGCGTACGAGGCTACTGCTGTACAAGTGCAAGGCCTGCAAAGTGGTAGCCCCGTACGCACGTTTCCAGTGGAAGGGAAGGGTGCAGATCTGCATCCTGTCGGACGTGGTGAGCCTGTGGGAGGCGAACCAGCACGTTTCGCTGCTTCGCCCTTCCCGCTAGGGCCTGACCGAGGAAATGAAGGCACTTATCCGCGATATGTGCACCTACAATCACAAACCTATGAATATATACAACAGGATCGTGAGTCGCTTCCAAGTTGCGGAAGCTGCAATGCCTAAGCTGGCGACCGTGCAGCGTTTCATACAGCACTAACGCCGCGCGCATCTTGGTGGGAGCGATTACCACGATGATGTCGTGTCGAAGGTCAGAGAGCACGCATACCGAGGCGGGGAAGAGTCTGGGATGCCATTCACGTTCACGTGGCACTCTAATGCTAATGGGGAACCAATTGTTGGCCGCGGTTCGGACGCAGACGCCTTTGCTGTCGCTGTGTCGAAGCTGCTGCTACGCCGACTAGACCGCGATCGGGTAACCTATGTACTCCACCTGGATGCCACCTACAAGTTGAGCCAGGTGGAGTATTCGGTTATGGTTGTGGGTATCTCCGACTGTATGAGCTCCTTTCACCTAGTGGGGTTCTTCGTTGTCTCCCAGCAAACTGAGAATAATTTTGTGGAGGCGCTAGCTATGCTCCAGCGAATGTATACGCTGGTGACGACCAAGCCGCTCTCGGTTCGCTACGTCATGGCTGACGCGGACAAAGCCCAACGAAATGCTGTGGTCTCAGTACTCGGCGTGGACAACGGCCTCGTCAATTTAATGCGCTACTTCCACGTAGCTGGCAAAATCTACAAGCATACCCGTGGTATCCCTATCGCGAGTCCCCATCAGACTCTGATCCCGTGATCATAGGGATGTCAAATACAGGGGACTCTGCCCCAGGACTGTGGTCCCGATAGGCGAACCGAGGGTTCGGCCTATCGTCGGGCGACGAGGAGCGTGAGCGACTGCGTCTCGGGCTCTCTCCTTGTTTGGCAGCAGCAGCGGTGCGCTTGCTGGCTGCCTCGGAAGCCACTTTGCGGGCTTCCTTGCGCGGAGCGGCCTTGTCTTTCGACTTGGCCTTGGCAGTCTTCGACCTCGCGGTCTTAGACTTGGAAGGCGCCGAAGCGCCGTGGGTGCTTGCCTTCTTAGGCATCTTGACAGAGGTTGACGTGGAAACCTCGGGGTGTCTTGAGCGTGCAAAAAGGGTTAATGAAGCCTCAAAACCACAACGGTGGCTCGTCGATGGGTATCGACAAGGACAGGAAAGAGAGCGGAGCTCTCTTCCTAGCTCCTCATTGGTTGGGGGTGTTTCCAACCTAAGTGGGGGAGGATGTAACGGGGTTACATGAAGGGGTACCCTAGAAAGGGTACCATCTTTAGAAGTAGATATACTTCTGTGAGTATTCGTTTTGGATACTCTGTTGTGAGTGGTGTGGACCACACCACTGTCACGTAGGTCTGGTGGCTGAGGGCCAACCAATAGCATTTGACCTAACTTTTATATGCATATTAAGGAAAGATTATAGTTAATTAGTAATTTGTATTACAGGCCAAACGAACCTAATTAACTATAAATAAATCAGTCTCAAATCTACTCTAAACTGGCTATTAAGTCCCCTCAAACCAGGGACTAGTGAACCACCGTTCACTTAGAGTTTGTAAACTCTTACTAGCGCGCTTCCTCAAGCAAGGTGCTCGTGTGACCCTGTCACAAAATGTCTGAACTTCATGCCGCCAGAGAGCAACATTTTCAGGAAACACAGGACAGCACGCCAAGAATTCCAGCTTATGAAGATTTATTTCCAAACGGTAAACCACGTTATTAGATATGTACTCTTTTCTTCATCATAAAGTGCTGAACGTAGCTACTCGCTTTTGAAATCAATCGTATGTTTTGTCACCTCTCTGTTCGGATAGAAACATTTCTTTCTTGTTTCTATAGGGGGTCCGTAGTAATTTCAGGGTGTGTCCGGAACACCTCCCTATCGCATGCCCTTTCAGAGTCAAATATTTAGACACGGACAATATTTCAAATCTTTCACGCCATCCGCGGAGTATACATGTACTAATATAGTTTTGTTTATGGCGTCGACAGCTGGTTTAATATTGGTACACATGCGCGAATTCTATTAAATAGCTCCAGAGGAGCAATTTAATAGAATTCTTTGAAATACGTCTATGCATATGGTATGAAGCCTAATGCTAGGGATTGCGCAATGGGGGACCACTATGCCGTTCTTACAAATTAAGTTCATGTACTTACAATTCTTGAGGAGGGCTGTTGTCAGCGTTAATCTCAGAGATAGGAAACCCGTTTCCTCAGGAAGGTTCTGGCACCGAAAATCGCGCATCAACACCTTTTACATCATTTGACTTAAACTAAGTAAGAGTGTATTCCCACAAGATAGGTCGTTACTACCAATCAGACCAGAAGGGGTGAAATTTTCCAAGGCCAGCAAGCCATAGCCATGCGTGCGGTTTGAGATCCGTGTGCGAAGCATGCGAGGTTAAATCTAAGGACTGTTGTACTGAGTACAATAGTATATATTAAGAGCCACGCGTTTGACCTGATAGGTTAGCTCTGTTGTAAAGGTTTTGGTTGGGGGAGAACAAGAGTATAATTGTCAACGATTCGAATTTTTAAGATTTGCAAGGCCATGACATCCGTCCCGCACCGACTCTCTGGTCTGTGCCAATGAACCAAACACCTGCTCTTCGCATTTTAAACAACTTCCTTATTTTTCAATGGGTCTTCGCTCACAACTGTGCTGCACAGAACAAACTACGCTACTGTCTTGGTTACTGAATCCGTAGTTGCGACTTGAAATCAAACTTGAGCTGACTCATGCGATGTCTGAAATCAAACTTGATGCAATGTCTAGCACTCAAATCTTCGTTTCGCTCATTGAACCCGTGCTTCCTGCACACCATCATCGATGTTTCATGCAACGGCTCTCACAACCCCTAGCCCAAAATCACTGGTTATTGATTGCGGTACACAATTGGACCGGAGCTTGGGGTAGCCACTCTTCATTCGGCAATCATCTCTCGAGCGCAGAAGTGCTAGGAAAGCTCGTCTCTTGATGCGGCTCCAACAGTTAGCTGTGGTGACCGTTGCTCTTGTAGCCGGTAGTGATGGTCTCCAGGTCGTACCCAATTCAGCCACGTCTACGTCGCTGCGAGTACCTGCTGACACTCGGTACCAACCTTACGTTGAAGGCAAGACCGACAGATTTTTGATCAGCGAAGCGAAGGATGAGACATCCACAAAGGCTCCAGCCGGCTACAAGTTCTCGACAGTATATGGAGATGACAACGACATTCTTCACCAAGATGATGAAGAGTACGAAGATGACAGCGATGAAGAAAGAAGGAAGAAGCGAAAAAGAAGAAAAAAGAAGAAGAAACACAAACACACAGAGACTCCAACACCGACACCAACCCTCGCACCTAATGCGACTGCAACACCAACACCTGCCCCAACTTCTAAACGTCGTAAAAAACGTCGAAGTTTCGGGAACTGGCTGTGGCGACGAATTGCAGATTAAGATATATATATCGGCATTCGTCACTGTAATGGGCTTCTTGAAGCAGTAGCATTCTGCTTCAGTAAACTTGAATCATTCGAAGTTAATACTGTTTGCTGTCTGATTGATCAATTTCACAAACTGTAACAGTGCATTACATGTCGTACTAATCTATAAACAGTAGTAGTCCCTCAGACTTACCAATTGTTACTACTACGTAGTAGTAGTACAAGTGCTCCAATTTCAAAGCTCCAAGTATCACGTAGGCCCATGTCTATACTATCATGTGGAGTTAACCGTGTGAAAGTAAGGATCACTCTTTCTCTTACAGTACTCACATCTATACATGTACAACAATGTTTGTTTAATACACTAAATTTCTCTCAAAACGAGATGTGATTAATCAGTTAATCAATACTCCTTCAGAATTTGCAGAAATTGCGCACCAATACTGTCCGATTCGAAACTACTTCTGATACCGATGGTTATTGCTTGCCGCAGAAACGTATCGATACTTCAGTAAATCTGAAATCTGGGCTCACACTAAAGTTTTACCAGCCTCTCAGGTATTGTCGACGCCGAGTTGTAATAGGGGTGCGCCCTTGAAATAACGAGATCAGTGAGTTAATTGATCCGATCAGACCACCCCATCCGTATCCATAATACGTCCCTCCCCGGTACGTTCGACCTCGGCCACGGCCACCCCGACCACCTCCGCCACCTCTACCACCACCTCCACCTCCACCCCTGCGTTCCTCTTCGCTGCTCAACTGTGTGAAATTGTAGACGTTGGGATCCGAAGTGGAATTAGCAAAAGCAGGCCCAGAAACAGCTAACTCGGTGAGATTGTAAATACTTGCAGAGTCCACACTGTCAGCTTCTTCAATTGTGATCTTCATTCGCCCGGTGAAGTTGCCGTACTTGAAAACTAATGGTTTAGATCTTACCGTGTTAATCGCCGTGTCTTCGTGAAATTTGTCCTTAGAGACTCCAGCGGTGGCGAAATCATTAGTGCTACTAGCGAGTACTAGAGCAAACGCAGTCGCAAGTTGCACACGCATCTTGAATGGAGATTCACTGGGAGATAATCAGCGGTTTGTTCACCAGAAAGTTAATTGTGGAATGTCTTCCTTCATTTTTGTTGTCGAGGTGAATGAACACAGGAAACATCCCTAGATGATCTTAGCCCGTCCTCGCATTTGTAGGCGGGATGCATGCCTCAGGGTGGCTTACCTTAATTTTTACTTTTCTTTTTGTCTTATACTACCGGCTCGACGTATTATAGATAATTTCCTCCAATTTTGCGGAAATGCAAACCGGATGAGTCCTCTGAGCAATCATGATCATGACTTACGAGTTGATTCAGAATCATGCCAATTTGTTCCAATTCAGATTTCCCAGTGGATTACTTTCATGCAATGGAAATGACCCTTGCTGTCTCTCCATCATCAGAAGCAAACGTTGCAAAGTCGTAAAGTTTAATGGTGCATGAAGCATTTCTTTTGAAATTCTCTAGCCAACGACGTTGACAGTACCGGTTCTTATTCATTGAAAAATTGATCTGTAATTCGTACTTCGGCTACTTTACTTCGGGTACTTTACTGAACAAATTCATCAGCTTCATTCAGAAGGCAGTGATGCTTGCCCGACACAAACCTGGTATTAAAACGAGATTCTCGAGTAGGACAAGACCGGCATCCGTGTTTCCGAACACGGAGCAAACCGAGTAGTTGTGATACCGTGGAACTTGATACGAAGGTAACCTGCGTGTCATTCTAATCGTTGGTAGTACTTAACACGCTGAAGTGTTGTCAGAAGTCAATATTGTCCGATTATTGCGCTTGGTTGTCTACTCCACGGTCTTGGAGCTGTAAATATTCGAACCGCAGGATCCTGACTGATGGCTGTCATCACCACTTTTTGTTGCATGGGAAGTTTGATGTGAGGATCGGGAGTGTTCACGAGGTATGAAACATCAAGCTTAAATTCAGTAAAACTCGGAGACGCAACAGTAGCGATTTTCTGCGAGACCTCAGGCATCTTTGTATCTTCTACCGAAGTCTTTGCGTGTGCCTTGCAATAGCCGCGAATTTGCACAAATTTCTGGCAGTCTGGCACGCGACAACGCCGGCCACCTCCATGTGAGAGACACAACCCCTTGTACTGAGCGAGCTTGCCGCATCCGTCGAAATTGCACCGCCGACCGCCTCCGTGTGCGACACAGAACCCTCTGCTTTGGGCAAGCTTTGTACAATTTGACCCACGACAGCGTATACCACCTCCATGAGCTTTGCACAGTTTGCGGGTCTGCGCCTGCTTGTTGCAATCGGGTACAATACATCGTGCAACCTTACGCCGACTAGTAGTCGATGGCATGGTGGACTTGTTGATCTGGTGGTAGAGCGACTGAGCGCTACGACGACTTTCTCAAAATGAGCTACCCTCTGCCTGACCTTGTCCAACACATGATTATCATTTCTAATCCGAAGACGAAACCATGCAAACAAGGACCCCTTGCGGGAGCGAATCACCCATGTGGTATAGTCCTGAAGTTTGCACGAAACTGTTGGACAGAGAGTTTCCCTGACAGGTGGAAGATAAGAAAGTCACCAGCTAACGTTCGACAAATGTGTGATCAACGCCCGAAGATGTCTTTTTACGACGCATGACCAGGGATCTAATTTATCGCGTTTCCGCATTTGCGTGTAGCACAACATTGACAACATTGTCCTTTATGTAACATCGTTCATCAAAATCATGTTGGAGTCTGTGTTTCCTTCAGTTTCTCCATGTGCTTTACGATCGTATTCATGTATATGTTATAGCTTGTAAACACTTTTCAAGCTTACAAATATACAATAAAAATGTTATTTACGGTAGTTGTCTGCACATAAAACGCAAAGCATTTCACGCAATCGATGATTTCAACTTGACACAGCTTAATTTGCAATCTTGACAAATAGATACATGCCCAATTCTTTCTGGGGTTGACGTCCGGTTACGTGTTTGAGGCAACATCACATACCATTGAACTCTCTGTTATTCTTCAGTACGTGTGTAAATGAGTTCACTTGCCATAACATACACGGCGTTATTTTTGTGAAAACACTCAGCCACATACGCCACGCCTCAAAGCACCACACTTTGAGTAAACAAAGTATACTGCCATGACAACAGGCATTGGAGACTGAGTAACCGGGAGCTCAGAGGCATAGTCGAGTTCAGTGGGCGGCGTTGGATATGTACCCTGACGTGAAGAAGTAAGACGGTCGCTGGTGATATACCAGTTCTTTTATGGCCTTTGATCAATTGCGCGTCGAACGATCGTCGTAGAGCTCTCCTTATAGGTCAACATTCAATAGCTACACCAATGCACGGCGTTATTCACAAACTCGACTCTCAAAATCAAAAAGTGCAAGCTATTGCAGAATTTTACAGTGTTGATGGACGGGCGGCACGGGGGTGGATTGATGCAGCTAGAGATTCTGGCGACTGGAGTGGCGACCAAAAGAAGCGTGGGGGGTCAAAGAAAAAAATCCTTCCTACTCACATTGAGTATCTGCTCAACGAGCTTGCATCCAAGCCGGAGTTGACACTCGTTCAGACGGCGGAGCTCGTTGAGCAGAAATTTGGTGTCGTCATAAATCGCGAGACAGTTCGCCGTGCACTTGATGCGCGTAGCTTCACAGTTAAGAAGCCCCACCTTGATGTTGTCACTCGCAATAGCCCTGCAAACAAGCAGAAGCGCGCTGACTACGTGATCAAGTTCAATGCTCCCCTTGCAAACGGAAAGAAGATTTTCTATTTGGATGACCTGCAATCCTGCGTGTACCGGATGGAACAACGATTACAGAGCATCGAGCCCAGTATCTTAGGCTTGCTGCTGACCCTCTCTTTGTTGAAAAAAATTGTGACATCAGAGCTCTGTAACAGGGTATTTTGCCACATCACCAACGCGCTCTCCACTACGACGACATGGAAGTAGGCACATAGAATTTTATTATCAGTTGTCACAAGTCACTCAACTTTATTAAGGTATCAATTACAACTGATATTTTGATTTTCATTGCGCACTTTTTGATTTTGAGAGTCAATAACGCCGTGCATGTAGAACATTGTGGTGCATTTTACTGTATTTACCGTAGCTACATTAGTATTTTCTAAAGCGAGTCTTTGATATCATGATAAACAAAGAATGATGCCGAGTATATTCCCTGATTAATACATTGTGCTGTCTTCTTCACTGATATATGCTTACTCCAGACCAATAACTTTGATTTATTGCATTATGAGTTATTGTGCTTTGCAGGAGGTATTAATAGGCATTGGTAGAACCAGCCAGCCAACCCAGAACCTATCACAATGCTTAGATGCTCTACTGTATGCTCTTTCGTAGGATTGCTCTAAGCTGAAAACCACTCAGTCAGATTGAATTTCTTACACATCGTCATTAAATTTGGCACGCGGATAAGTGGTAACAGATTTCATCTAACACGTTCATGGGACTCATTTGGAGCAGACGTGTGGCAACGTTGGTGACCGGTATTGTTGGAAGTAGGTGATTGAGTAGATCCAGGTGACTTGGATTGAATGCGTGCCAGACGTGTTTCGGCCCCGCCGGGCCTCGTCAGTGGTTTTACCAATTCCAAAGTGAGGGCTATTTTGCCTATCACAATGCCTAGATATCATCTAGAACCTTTTGTATACTCTAACCTAAGCTACTACGGTGGAGCCGTTACCTATGCAGTTATCTCCAGGCTGATGCGTGTGGGGTTTTGGTGAGTAACAAAGTTATTAGAAAACGTGTGTTACAGTAGTGGAAAAAGGGAAAAGTGCTTAGAGGAAATCACAAACTGGATTATAAACGACGTCACTACGGAATCGAGAAGAAGAACTGCCCTCCAAAATTGTTTGGGTACGAATGCACTGTCGTTGCCGCTCCAAATGATTCCAACATTGAGGTGGTCTTAGCAGTTTGAAATGGTGTCCTTCGCGGGCTATGATGGATATGAGGATATGCGATGGTATAGATATGCCGATTCTTCATGAACGCAACATCGACCTTGGAGGTTGCATTCGTCAGCGCTGACTGAATATCGTCCAATGGATAGTCTGTCGTAGTTGGAGACCTTGCTGCTTTGCTCGCTTCCAAAAGTTTCAAATGAGCTGTGCAGTGCCCTCGAAGTTGTACGAATTTCTGGCACTCGGGTACACTGCAACGCCGACCGCCTCCGTGAGAAAGGCAAAATCCCCCGTACTGCGCCAGCTTATTACATCCATCGAATGTACAGCGACGTCCTCCTCCGTGCGCGACGCAAAGTCCTCGACTTTGGGCTAACTTCTTGCAATCTGGTCCACGACATCTAACACCTCCTCCGTGAGCTTTACACAATCGACGGGTTTGCGCTTGTTTCGTGCACTCAGGCACGCTACATCGAGTGGCTTTACGACGACGGGTTGGTGGCATGGCTGACTGGATGTTGGGGCACAACACTCGAAATTTCAAAGTGGCAGTCGTCCTCAACCTTGTGGCGCTTGAATAACACTATCCATGACGCTAGCCGTCTGTAAGTTCGCTTCGCATCATGGGAGATCGAGGTAACATGCCGCATGATCATTCAGTCTCCATAATCATATCATTCGTGTGGAATTATCTACACACTTCAGGAAGCCAGCTGTGCAATCTGGTCTAGGGTGGCTATTAAAACCTGGGTATTAAGAAGTCGCGCTGAAATTACGGAAACCAAACCAACCATGGTCATAAATACAATCTAACCGGCATCTTGCCGATAAGCAGTAGGTACGTATCTCGAGATCTACCGACGTGTATCGTGTGATCAATGCACTACTGTAAATGATTACGTGCCAACGCCAAAAAATGGCGATAATCTCCTGTGGTAAACGTAATCGACAAAGGCAGTGAGGAGAACAAAGCTCCATTGCATTACCCTGTGTAGGTTTGGTCAATAGGTATTATGTAGTATGTGCACTCCTACTCAACGAGAGCACGTTAGAATCCAATTCGCAGCTAAACATGGCAAATTGGACTAAAACGTCGTCAAAAACTGATGGTGTTGGGCGTGATTGTTGGTTCATGGCCTTCTATTTGAGCTTATTTTGCTGACCTATACAGAAGCCTAAGACGGGGGACTTGTGAACGGTAGTTCCCTAGGCGTTTGTAAACTTCTGGCAAGCAAGTAGGTGCTCGTGTGACCTCGTCACATGCTACCTGTGTTGCTTCAGTAAGTTGACATCAAGCCTCCGAACGAACGTGCAATAATTACACTGACCTGATCCAACCGAGAATTAAACCGTGAAATGCCGATTCACTCCCGATGAAGCCGATGTCGAAGAAACCTGACCACTCGAAGCTTTGGTGAAAGAAAGCAATATACGTCACGGGCGTGAAACTAACTAAGCTTAGTATTTCTCCCTGTAATATACGCAATTACTGCGTTTACTAGTAGCAATACTACTACTTCTGTACTATATCTAATATCTTGAGCTTCATGACGCGAAAGTCGTTCAATATCAGTACAACATCGAGTAAATTAACAAGGCAATCACAGCGAGAATGACAATGAAAAGATGCCTGGGATAACGCAGTTTAGCGAGAAAAGAAGTTCCTGAAAGTCACACTTAACCATATCTGAGGACCAAAGTTAGAAAACTCTTCTAAGAACCAAGAACCAAGAACTGATAACCTGATTGCCCTACAAGCTTCTCCAATCTCTACTTCTGTGTATCTTCAACCTCATATACAGCTGCAGCGCCATCTTTAATAGCATTTATCAGTGTAGTGGTGTTGAAAATGCTCGGCCCAGCTGTCAATAACTCGGTGACATTACCGCTGGATTTGCCGTCGAGGACGTCATCGATAAAGTCCAACGCGTTGGAGACACGGGTGAATGTTACAGGTAAAACGCCACAGTCGTCTGGTCCATCACTCGCAATGCCCACAAGCACACCATTCACGATGAGCGGACCACCTCCTTCACCGGTGCACATATCCTTGCCATTGACAGTGCCTGCGCAAATGACGGAGTCGTCAACTTTGGTGTTCTCACCCGCATCGTCATACAGTTTGGCGCACTTTGCATTTGTGATAATCTCGACGTCCATGGTTTGAAGGGTATCACTAGATGATTCGTCGTTTACCAATCCCCAATTAATCGCAGTCGCAATCGATCCAGGTTTGTTGTCTGATCCATCCGCATCAGCCAAGAGCACGGGTTGGATCTTCGATGGTGTCTCCAGCTTGAGCAAAGCCATATTGTGTGTTACAGTCAGCGATTTAGTGGACACATGGTACGACGGGTGGCGGAAAGCCTCCACAACACGGATCTTCTCGGACTTTCCAGAGTCGCCACCCATTCTGTGCTTTGAACCAAGCGAAGCGTACACATTGTACATGAGATCTTCGAGACAGAGCCCAGCCGTGAGAATGAAGTTCGGCGTGATCAATGTGCCTGCACAAAAGAACTCACTGTCGGGTCCGTTACTGTGTAGACTCACGGTGTATCCGTGGTTGTCAATTCTTGCGTTTGATCCGCCGTAGATGCGATTCTCTTCGCCGGGTGTGAGGTCAGTCGAGAGTCCGGGGAACTTGAAGCCGTATGCCAACGTCGTTAGCATCGACGCGAACAGACCAACTTGGATAATCTTCATTGTCGACAGGGGATGGATGTAGATACGTAGTGAAGCTTGGAACTTGCTTTGGTGAGTACTAAAAGAGAAATGAACCACTGGGCAGTTTAAACGAGTTGAACCCTCTTGTTTTCATGGAGCCGGTGTACCATCACAATGGCATCTCTGCAATTGCTTTGATTATTTCTGTGTAGTAATCGCACAAGCCATGTAGTGCAGACATGATCGATAAGCCCATGCGCTGTACAATTGGCATGAAAGTTACTTGTCCTTCATTTTATCGCGCTCCACGCCTTCATTATTACTGTATCAGTAATGCCCCTTTAATAGTACTCCACCTCACTAACGAAGTGCTCCAGAGGCAATAACATAAGGTTGCAGTATTTCTTGATAAGTTCGTCAGTCTTTCTGGTTGGTATCTCGCCTTCGTTTTATGTGTGACTCCCTTCCACTTCAGAGCGTAACGATAGTGACATCGAATCGCGTTATAGGGGAATCGATGTTACCTTGACTGTTATTCACAACACAGCTCTTGATCCATTTCTTGCAGGTTCCTGCCGCATAATATTGCAGGGCTTATTACAATTCGCTATTGAGTCAATTGCCTCTGTACTGTGAAATTTGTGTAGTGTGCAGAGGTGCTACGTGGTGTCGTTGTTGCGTTCACACTCGTGTACGTTTTGGAAAAAGCCTACCACCCAATCGTAAAATCGATAGATGACACATTAGTCGTCCATGTCAGCTTGGAGGTTTGGATTGGCTGGAAGTAACCTCGTTGAGCCACATTGTGACACCGATTATCTTGTTGAAGGAGCAGGTCAACAGCATTATGATCAAAACTGTATGTAGAGTGGTAACAAAAGTGAGAGCATTAGCTACGTTAGAAGTGCAATTTACCCTAGCGTTCGCTACCGGTATTTAAATTTTACAGTAGCGGTTAGTAAGCACAATCCATTGTATTCAGTCTATGTGATATCTCGATAACATTGGACTAGGAGTAGGCATTTGGTTCTGGTCTGATGGGTCAGCGACATTCCAAGCACTCTCTACTGCTGGAAGAAACCTCGTTGAGCCACATTGTAACAACGACTATCTTGTTGAAGGTTCTCCATCCATCCATAATAATCCTACTATAAACAATTCTCAGTCATATATGCTATTGTGAAGTTCATTTAAATTTGAGCGCGCACTTTTTGAATTAGAATGTTGACTTTGTGACTATTATACCTCCAGCTATTCTGCCCTACCACGATCTCTAGATACCATCTAGAACCTTCTGTATGCTCTAAGCTAGGCCACTACGCTCGAGTCGTTACTTGTGCAACCATCACTATCTGCACTTCCAACAGCATGAACAACTACAGTTCATAATCAACGTCAGTGGGTGGTGTAGCGAAGCTGGCAAGTCTTGCCGCAAAGCATGTCCAATGAGGCAGGTGATACAGTACTAGGAAGAGACTGATAAACTGCTTGTATAAATCTTCGCAACTTACTTTCCAACGCTCAAACGTCATAATACCTCACAAAACATTGATCCTTGTTGAACTCCCGGCGCTTGTCATGTGCCACAAACTCGTGAACAATAAGTAAGTATCCATGGAAAACGGTTGTGTGAACTGCGAGCGTATACGTCAATGAACTTGCTTTTACAGACCAACCAGCAGGAGATTTCCTAACTCCATGATATCAGCGGCATGAATGATTCACCTGCTCATTATTGATACGGTACCTCCAGTGCCTTTCCTTCAGCAGTAATTAGCCCTTAGCAATTTCACCACACGCCTGTAAACAATCCGCCGTTATGTTCTCGGAAATTTTATTTCCGAGCTAAGGGGTAGATCCCAGTCGCCTGCTATTCCTCTACTTTTTTATCCCTGTGAAATTCGTTTTGGCTATTTGGTCTGGTGGGCTGTCTCGTATAACTGCTATACGTTATGTTTTATATAATTTTATAAGTTCGGATGGATGTTGCTCCTGTCGTCTACCAGCAACATCAAATGGTAATTTAAAAACAAAGTAGAAATTTATTCGACCAATCATAACAATATAAAACGTGTTTTTCGCTTGTGATGTTGCGCTAATGTCGCCAATAGGATATTGTCGTGATAGCTACGAAACTTCCTTCCGGTCGCGTACCTTCATCACCGCGACGGGACTATGATTGATGTAAGCGATGAGTGATGGGAGCACAGGGTCATCAAGAGTGTACGACAGGAGGAGCGCCGCACTCCGTTAGACCTAAGGCATTCTGATAAAAGCAGGCTTCGGCTGAAGACGACCATGACCAAGCTCGATTTCCGTGGCACCTCCATTGGCACTGTAGAGCCAGATGCAGCTGTGGAGTCAGCGCAGAGGACGACTGGTGACGCCAAAGAGGAAGTTTCCATGGGCGCTGTAGCGTTGCAAGCAGCTGTGGAAACAACGAAAAGGGTGCAAGAGGTGGTGATGCCAGCGGAAGTAGAAATGCGAAAGCGTTCGCGTGATATTGACACCGATAGCAGTACTGGGCGTGGTAACAAACGTCAAGCTCTGGGACATCAACACGACGAATCTGGCAAGGATGGCGCAGTTGCAACCGAAACGCAACAATCCACAAGTGTTGTAGAGCCGTACTACTATGTGAAAGACCTATTACCTGAAGCAGAGACAGCTTGTGGGTTTGTTGGGCGGGTCTTCTCAAAAGGCCCCGTTGGAAAATACACGCAGTGGCGCGGCAAGAGCGATTCGCTCTTCACAATGTGGATAACCGGTAAAGGATCGGTTTGCTCTCTTTCTGCTTCAACGGGTGCTGCGGAGTGCGGTCACCTCGAGATTTTTGAGGTGGTTAAAGCTTGTCTACCAGCACAAGTTCGATTCGGTAACAGTTCAAGCCGTTGCTGCTTCCCACGGATGGCCGGGCAGTGTTGTGCAGGTCCTTTGCGGGTTTTAGCTTTTGCTAGCTTTATGCTCTCTTGCCGTCTAATACACTTCGTTAAATCCCATTTGGAAATTTCCGAGCTTCTTCGTCCTCGAGACGACCTTGTACGTTACATAAACGTAAGAGACAAAAGGTTTCAGCTGAATAGTCATTTTAAAACTATATATGAGGCTCGTACTCTATTCCTTGTATTTCCCCTTCACTGTGAAAAGATTAACTGCTGACCCTTAAGAAACGCGGTATATCCCTCTGAAAGCTTCTTGGAAGTCTGGTTTAACTCTCTATTCTCAGTCTGTCCCCAGTCACTACTTCTATAGGTCAGTAAATAAGCTCAAATAGAAGGCCATGAACACCACCAAGTCTGTCCCAAGTCACTGGAAACTTGCTTCACGGTGTAGCCCTTCGTTGACCAATACTGATAGAGTTTCTCTGTTTTCTTCGGATTCGCTAGCGCCCTCTGGAGCTTCTCCTCCATGAATCGTCGTTTCTTGACTGAGCTGTCGTCCTCGTCTGCAAGCAGCAAACGCACAAATTCTTGCTCAGCATGAGCAGAATTAACGGATGTAAACTTCGAGTTGTCTGCGGCCATGGACGTTGACGTTCTAGCAACAATGATGGCGATCGTCAACAGAAAGAAGTATCGAGGGAACATCGTTAAATATCTTAGGAAAATACTGCAGATTATCGCTTTGTAAATTGAGCTGTTTTGTCTTTCAAGAGCAGTAGAGAGTGCTTGGAATGTCGCTGACCCATCAGACCAGAACCAAACGCCTACTCCTAGTCCAATGTTATCGAGATATCACATAGACTGAATACAATGGATTGTGCTTACTAACCGCTACTGTAAAATTTAAATACCGGTAGCGAACGCTAGGGTAAATTGCACTTCTAACGTAGCTAATGCTCTCACTTTTGTTACCACTCTACATACAGTTTTGATCATAATGCTGTTGACCTGCTCCTTCAACAAGATAATCGGTGTTACAATGTGGCTCAACGAGGTTACTTCCAGCCAATCCAAACCTCCAAGCTGACATGGACGACTAATGTGTCATCTATCGATTTTACGATTGGGTGGTAGGCTTTTTCCAAAACGTACACGAGTGTGAACGCAACAACGACACCACGTAGCACCTCTGCACACTACACAAATTTCACAGTACAGAGGCAATTGACTCAATAGCGAATTGTAATAAGCCCTGCAATATTATGCGGCAGGAACCTGCAAGAAATGGATCAAGAGCTGTGTTGTGAATAACAGTCAAGGTAACATCGATTCCCCTATAACGCGATTCGATGTCACTATCGTTACGCTCTGAAGTGGAAGGGAGTCACACATAAAACGAAGGCGAGATACCAACCAGAAAGACTGACGAACTTATCAAGAAATACTGCAACCTTATGTTATTGCCTCTGGAGCACTTCGTTAGTGAGGTGGAGTACTATTAAAGGGGCATTACTGATACAGTAATAATGAAGGCGTGGAGCGCGATAAAATGAAGGACAAGTAACTTTCATGCCAATTGTACAGCGCATGGGCTTATCGATCATGTCTGCACTACATGGCTTGTGCGATTACTACACAGAAATAATCAAAGCTATTGCAGAGATGCCATTGTGATGGTACACCGGCTCCATGAAAACAAGAGGGTTCAACTCGTTTAAACTGCCCAGTGGTTCATTTCTCTTTTAGTACTCACCAAAGCAAGTTCAAAGCTTCACTACGTATCTACATCCATCCCCTGTCGACAATGAAGATTATCCAAGTTGGTTTGTTTGCGTCGATGCTAACGACGTTGGTATACGGCTTCAAGTTCCCCGGACTCTCGACTGACCTCACACCCGGCGAAGAGAATCGCATCTACGGCGGATCAAACGCAAGAATTGACAACCACGGATACACCGTGAGTCTACACAGTAACGGACCCGACAGTGAGTTCTTTTGTGCAGGCACATTGATCACGCCGAACTTCATTCTCACGGCTGGGCTCTGTCTCGAAGATCTCATGTACAATGTGTACGCTTCGCTTGGTTCAAAGCACAGAATGGGTGGCGACTCTGGAAAGTCCGAGAAGATCCGTGTTGTGGAGGCTTTCCGCCACCCGTCGTACCATGTGTCCACTAAATCGCAGACTGTAACACACAATATGGCTTTGCTCAAGCTGGAGACACCATCGAAGATCCAACCCGTGCTCTTGGCTGATGCGGATGGATCAGACAACAAACCTGGATCGATTGCGACTGCGATTAATTGGGGATTGGTAAACGACGAATCATCTAGTGATACCCTTCAAACCATGGACGTCGAGATTATCACAAATGCAAAGTGCGCCAAACTGTATGACGATGCGGGTGAGAACACCAAAGTTGACGACTCCGTCATTTGCGCAGGCACTGTCAATGGCAAGGATATGTGCACCGGTGAAGGAGGTGGTCCGCTCATCGTGAATGGTGTGCTTGTGGGCATTGCGAGTGATGGACCAGACGACTGTGGTGTTTTACCTGTAACATTCACCCGTGTCTCCAACGCGTTGGACTTTATCGATGACGTCCTCGACGGCAAATCCAGCGGTAATGTCACCGAGTTATTGAAAGCTGGGCCGAGCATTTTCAACTCCACTACACTGATAAATGCTATTAAAGATGGCGCTGCAGCTGTATATGAGGTTGAAGATACACCGAAGTAGAGATTGGAGAAGCTTGTAGGGCAATCAGGTTATCAGTTCTTGGTTCTTGGTTCTTAGAAGAGTTTTCTAACTTTGGTCCTCAGATATGGTTAAGTGTGACTTTCAGGAACTTCTTTTCTCGCTAAACTGCGTTATCCCAGGCATCTTTTCATTGTCATTCTCGCTGTGATTGCCTTGTTAATTTACTCGATGTTGTACTGATATTGAACGACTTTCGCGTCATGAAGCTCAAGATATTAGATATAGTACAGAAGTAGTAGTATTGCTACTAGTAAACGCAGTAATTGCGTATATTACAGGGAGAAATACTAAGCTTAGTTAGTTTCACGCCCGTGACGTATATTGCTTTCTTTCACCAAAGCTTCGAGTGGTCAGGTTTCTTCGACATCGGCTTCATCGGGAGTGAATCGGCATTTCACGGTTTAATTCTCGGTTGGATCAGGTCAGTGTAATTATTGCACGTTCGTTCGGAGGCTTGATGTCAACTTACTGAAGCAACACAGGTAGCATGTGACGAGGTCACACGAGCACCTACTTGCTTGCCAGAAGTTTACAAACGCCTAGGGAACTACCGTTCACAAGTCCCCCGTCTTAGGCTTCTGTATAGGTCAGCAAAATAAGCTCAAATAGAAGGCCATGAACCAACAATCACGCCCAACACCATCAGTTTTTGACGACGTTTTAGTCCAATTTGCCATGTTTAGCTGCGAATTGGATTCTAACGTGCTCTCGTTGAGTAGGAGTGCACATACTACATAATACCTATTGACCAAACCTACACAGGGTAATGCAATGGAGCTTTGTTCTCCTCACTGCCTTTGTCGATTACGTTTACCACAGGAGATTATCGCCATTTTTTGGCGTTGGCACGTAATCATTTACAGTAGTGCATTGATCACACGATACACGTCGGTAGATCTCGAGATACGTACCTACTGCTTATCGGCAAGATGCCGGTTAGATTGTATTTATGACCATGGTTGGTTTGGTTTCCGTAATTTCAGCGCGACTTCTTAATACCCAGGTTTTAATAGCCACCCTAGACCAGATTGCACAGCTGGCTTCCTGAAGTGTGTAGATAATTCCACACGAATGATATGATTATGGAGACTGAATGATCATGCGGCATGTTACCTCGATCTCCCATGATGCGAAGCGAACTTACAGACGGCTAGCGTTATTAATAATCAAGCGCCCCACAAGGTTGAGGACGACTGCCACTTTGAAATTTCGAGTGTTGTGCCCCAACATCCAGTCAGCCATGCCACCACCAACCCGTCGTCGTAAAGCCACTCGATGTAGTGTGCCTGAGTGCACGAAACAAGTGCAAACCCGTCGATTGTGTAAAGCTCACGGAGGAGGTGTTAGATGTCGTGGACCAGATTGCAAGAAGTTAGCCCAAAGTCGAGGACTTTGCGTCGCGCACGGAGGAGGACGTCGCTGTACATTCGATGGATGCAATAAGCTGGCGCAGTACGGGGGATTTTGCCTTTCCCACGGAGGTGGTCGGCGTTGCAGTGTACCCGAGTGCCAGAAATACGTACAACTTCGAGGGCACTGCAAAGCCCATTTAAATCTTTTGGAAGCGAGCAAAGCAGCAAGGTCTCCAACTACGACAGACTATCCATTGGACGATATTCAGTCAGTGCTGACGAATGCAACGTCCAAGGTCGATGTTGCGTTCGTGAAGAATCGGCATACCTATGCCATCGCATATCCTCATATCCCTCATAGCCCACGAAGGACACCATTTCAAACTGCTAAGACCACCTCAATGTTGGAATCATTTGGAGCGGCAACGACAGTGCACTCGTACCCAGGCGATTTTGATGGGCAGTTCTTCTTCTCGATTCCGTAGTGACTTAGTTCCCTGTGGTGAGTTGAAAGACAATCTCAATTTGGAGTAAGATAGAGTATATGTGAATGTTTCTTGGTTTGGTGGTAAAATTCAAATTGCTAGAACCAGATTGGTATTTCTCACACATTTTCCACCAAATTTGGAGTGTGGTTGAATAGTGAAGAATATTTTCATCAATGTACTCACGGAGCCCGATCTTAGTACCATTTACGACGAATTACAGATCCAGTAGCTGGTTTTGGGGTACCAGACACAGACTACTTTATTCCAATCTGCACGGCAGAGCAACACCTCTCTATGTGAATGGAGTGCTCAACTTTATGGTAAGATACATCAATAGCTCAAAATTATAGTGAGATTTATATCCCGCACGTTATTCTTTCATTGGAGTGTTCAATTACCTGATCGTATTGGGCCGATAAAACATTGGCATCGTTGTAGCCGTGCATCACAGTTTATTTGCCAAATGTCCACATATTATTTGGACATTTAGCGATCCCAACAGATCACCGCCTGTCTTAGTGATTTGCGATGCCTGCCTCGCTGGATGTGATCGTGCTCTTTGGTCATTTCTCGATTCACCTGATTCAGCTTACGTTCTCAGGACCACCAAAACAGCAATGCCTCAAGTATCTCCTCTGACAGCTTCGTATGACATTACAGTTGTCGTGTTCCCCACCAAAAGCGAGAGCCCTGACAAGATGAAATTTGCGGAGCAAATTACAAGTACAAGTATAAAACAGAAGATGGCCGTGGGAATACTGTATGTTTTGGTCACATCGGGAATTTTCTATAGCTGCTTTATTACCTTCATTTTCTTCGGGGACATCTTCGCCCTCATGTTGGCGGGGACGCAGAGCTAGTGATCGATCTCATCCCTCATCTCGAGTCCTTTGTTTCACGTTCGTGGTGTCTTGAGAAGCCGACATCAAAAGGAAACGACAAGCTCAACGGATAAAAGGCAAAAGATCTAGCATCTACCATGGCGCCATGATCAACCGTACTTCCCTGGATGTACCACAAGTTTATCGACGTATTTTTTGTAGTCGTGGTCACTGGCAAAACTCAGTTTTAAGTACCATAACAGCCATGATAATAGTTAGCGTTTTATGATTGGTACAGTAAAATAACACAGGCTAATTAGTCACTGGATCGGAGCCCCGGCATCAGAAAGTGAACTTCCTCGATTCAGATATTACTGCGCATCTCGAAAAGCGCCACCGATCTCAACAACGATGAAGATGCGACTAAAACTAGACACTGGGAGCTATACCTCACAATTTGAAGAAGTACTCCAGAGAATCTGGAGAGTATAAACGACAGTTTGCTACACGATCTTTGGGTACAGCGAAACAGAGAAATTTTCGAGAAAGAATCAATGTCAGTGGAGCAAAGCTGCTACGACTTTCAAAAAGCAGGAATAAGACAGTTGAGGGCAGTCGCCAAGAGAGAACAAATGTTACCTGAAACAGTAGAGAAGGGAGTGCTATTGAGCCAATGTCTCGACAGTTTTTACTAAAGTACCCGAACAACAACCGAGGGAATCAGTTGCAGCCATGAGGCTAGCAAGACGATCGCCATAGGTAGCGATGATCAAAACAAAATTAGGATTTAATGAGGATGCCATAGGTATAATCAAATAAAATCTTTACTACTAATAATACTACTACTACAGTAAAATAACACTGATAATTCACTGAAGTGAGTTCTCTGGGTTTTAATCAAGTCCAGAGCTTCTTCAATACTGGACAGTTAGTAACTCTATTCAATTTTCCTTGTAATCGCGAATCACTGGGAGACAATGAGAAACACAATGAATGTTACTGGTAACAACATCAAAACCCAAACACCCAGAAATGTTGCACTACAAATTCGGGTTAATTAGAAAATGGACAAACCCCATGAAAAGTGAAGGTGAGCCCTTTGGGTATCTAGGAATGCTACCTACTGGTTGGGCAAAGTTTCATTTTTAACGTTGGTTCATCACTGTCTACTATTGTTTAGTTCGTATGATGCAGCTGAACTAATCCAAGATTCAGTCGCTACTAGCCTTAGGCTCGCTACTAGCCTAAGGCTCGGTCTTACATCTCGCGGGATGCGGGATGGGACCAATCATTGGTCTTTATTGCGGGACGACGTGGGACTGGGACGTTGTGTGGCACGGGATCAAAATGCACAAAATTTGTGACGCAGGTAATGTCAGCAGAATTTGTTGCCTACATATTGAATGGATGCAATAACTAGGAAACCCATGAATGGCTAGCAGTCTGCATTTTGAGTGGATGTGATAACTAGAAAAACAATGAATGGCAATAGACTGCTGAACTATGAATATGTCAATGGAGTTGAAGATCTGCATTACATGTTCACAGGCGATCCAGCCCCACCTCACCCAGGCATTAAGCGACCGCAGCAGCAATGGAGCAACGGAGGTCTCCAATCGCATGAAAGTCGAGGCAGGCATCCGATAGCACGCATCAAATTGACTTTCCGCCAGCAGCAGGTTAAGCTCTCGATCCCACTTGAGCTTTGCTCGCACCTTCCGTGCGGCTCGTGGGCGTGGCGACAGCGCCAGCAACAGTAAACCCACGGCAATGTCCTCTTCCTACCCTTCCGTCTCCATCCAAGCTTCTTCCGACTGTGGCTGTATCGTCTTTGGCCAAAGACGGACGGAGGTCGTGAGATCGTCCCACATTCCGTCCCGCTCATGCGGTGAGATGTAAGACCGAGCCTAACGCGTCGGAGCTTGCCAACTTACCTTACTCACCTCAACGCTCATCCTTCTACGATCGATGCGAATAGCCGTCTTTACGCTTGAACTGGCAAGTTAGTGTGATGAATATTATTCTTGGTGCTCATTTAAAATCTAGAGCTTCACCATGTAAAACACGGCATTAATCGTATTGTGCTACTACAGTAGTAGTAGTAGTAGTAGTGATGCGCAAACTTACATCCATCGATACTTGGGATATCCGCACTTGTCTGCTTCTGTCCATCAGGTCACTTGGACTGGTTGCCTTATTCTTTATCGGGTTGGTTCGATAAATGACACCCAGAGGGTGTATTACGTATTGTCAATTTTAAGTACGTTCTTTATTGATGAACGTTTTCCAAAGAAGTCAACAAAGATATTTGCTGCTTACTCCTACACAGCTCCTCTCTAAATGCATTCTATATTGTTTGAACATTCTTACCGACACCCATCGTGCCAGCGATAATGAAGACCTTGGCTCGGAGTAACCCCAGGACACTCTTCTCCATACGGTTCATCGTCTTCAAGTTCAGTGCTGCAACAGTCCTCGTCGATGGGGTCGTCCACAACCCACTTTTGTCCAACGGGTTTAGCAGCTTGTTGAGGACACTGCCTTTCGCGTGCAAACGCGATATCATGGTAACCGTTACAGTATTTTCGTCTTTGAGACCTTCAGAGCTTACAGCTGAAGTTAATAGCGTACCCAAGAAGAAGAGAAAGTCCTGGAGTGCAGTCTGATCTAACAGTATCGCATCAAGAGATTGCTGCGTACACTAAGAGCACCATCTCTCGGAGTCGTGCATGTATATTTTGTATTTGGTGGTTGACAGCCACTGGTTGTATCGAAGCAGGATAAGAAAAAAGAAATGATACTTATCTGTCACGAATACATGAAGTCAACTTTACTTCTTAAAAAGTCAAGCCAAATCCGAACAGCAGTCACGACGCAGAATAGGATCTATGCTTGTAAACAGATTCTAATGTTCAACATTACGTTTTTCGAACTGAGTTAACAAGTTAGGATTGCTCCACAGAACAATGCATGCTATGCTTGTGTGTCGTAAACAAAGCGTACATGAAACGTGCTGACCAAACGGGAGCAGAGACGTCCATGAGCAAGAATCCAAGGAGCACGGCTGCACTTGTGTATTCAGCTATTGTCAAGAAGACCAACAGCCACTACCCCTAATGGCGAGCTACGTTCGGCCACCGGCTCAAGTACAGGCATCAGCGTTGATTACCTGGCTTAGAACCTTCCAGACATCTTGTGCAACTAACGCTTAGCTTACAGTAAGAGACGAAGTCTAAACAAAGCTTACAGTCTCCTGTAATCTTTGTTTACGCTTCAGCGAATACGCAACTGGCATCTAATCAAGTTTATCCATCTGGTATCGTTGCTTCGACAATCACGTGAAATGACAAAATATGTACTGTAGTTGGCTATTCATTTCTTTATTAGGGTTGATATGCCATCAGACAAGTCTCGATTGATCCTTGTAGTAACATGTAACTCATACGAATCCGCAGCTCTGCAGCAGATGGCAGTTGCCGACTTGGAGCGGAGTTCCTTTATTGTCATGGTTGCTGCATGTTTATTACTTTTTGTACTAATGAACTTGGTAATCATAGTCTACAACTACAATATACCCTTGTCAGGACATTCTGTCGCTGGAGTGCTTGTAACACGGAATTGTACTATCAAGGAGGTACATTTGTTATTATGTTGTAACTTACTGCCAATAAAGGGCTTGTGTTACCGTACCTGTCTGTACGACAACAGCCAATCGTCCAGGTGTGCTTGGATTAATTGTTCTGCCGATGAAACGAGAGCTACAGACACACAAAGGTCGAGTAACATTTTATTAGTTACTTAAGCATGCACCCCAATACATCGGAAACCACGTTCATACTCTTATTGAGCTTATTGAGTAACCTAGGACTTTTAAATGTAAGAAACATTTATGACGATACACGTACAGTACAGTATCCCATCGGCCGACACATCGTACGAGCTTGGGATCTGTCCAGGCCCTAGGGTCCAGTGGACCTGGAGGTAATCCGAGGTCTCCTGGCGACTCTAAAGCGCTTAATTGTTCCGACGGGAAATTACCATCCTCACGTTCAAAGCGCGCATCTTCGCAATTTATCTGGTGATGCTTATGACTGATGCCAGCACAACGTGCCAACTCTGCCGGTAGAAGCTCATGGAGCACATGAACTCCCTTGTTGCTCACTCCTCAACCTGCCAAGCAGCAGTAACACCATACTCAACGTAGCTCCGCTACAGAGTACTCTCCACACCTACCATGCGCCTACACTACGTCCTGATGGTGGTTGCGGCGACTCTCGCCACAGTCAATGGTGCCGTCTCGGAAGCTAAAGTCGTGGAAAACACGAATTTCCAGAAGGTGGCACATGCCACTCCGATCAACTCAATTGATACCGTCCAAGCAGAAACCACCAGCAAGCGAATGCTGCGTGGAGCTGACACGAACCATGTCGACAGTACCACCGTCTACTACTATCCACCCAAGGACAAAAAGAAGAGAAAACCGTTCATCGAGGTTCGCCTCCAGAAAGCACTATCAAACCCGAAGAAAAGAAGGCAGCTATATGCGCAATGGTACCAGAGTGGATTTTCCCCGAAACAAGTCGCAAAGGGTTTGGATCAAAGTGAAAACAAAGAACTCGACCAACTATATAGACGAGTTGCCAAGGGTTATGCGGTGTACGTCAAGGAAAAACGGTCTCAGCAACAGACGATGTGAGGGCTAAGTTATGATTAAGATTATTCGGAGTAGTGTTGAACAGTTCTCGGGTTTACCCGTCGGTAGGTAACTCCATGAGACTGTGATTTAATGGCGTATAAAGTGCTCTTAAAAATATGAAGGATAGGTGCCTGTTCTGTTTTGATGGTGGTATTTGCACAAGTGCTGGAATCATTGTCCTTCTACCTTTCCAAAGGAAAGGTCTGCAATCCATGCAACGCAATGGCAAGAAAATGGCGGTGTTGCGCTGTCAATGAGTTGACGGTGCTAGGGTATCGTTTTGAGCGAATTCCCATTCTAAATGCAAGAATCGAAGCCGACAGAAGTTCCTGAGAGATTAGTTACAAACGCATTGGCTCGAATGCATTGCACTTGATCTGACCTCGAGGAGGGTATTTGGGGTAGCTTTTGCAACAAACTAAGTTGTAGGCGGTTTCTGATCATCTCTGTGGTGGCAATTTTCTCACAAAGGTGTTCAAGGGTGGCATGTAATGGTCCATGGCAACCAATGGTTAAGATCATCCTGAAAAACGCTGTTTAGGGTTATCCTGGAGTGCGTTGAATAGAGTCAGATCGACTGATGCGTAGGACAAGAACACCGCTCAAAGTCGTATGCTTCCTCAGATTCTGATGAGGATGCTGCTTTAAGGGAGAAAAGAGTGGTTGTAGAGTATCGTGCGGTCATAGAGCATCTACAGTACAGTGTAGTGTGATAAACGATAATAAACTGGTTGTATTGTCTGCAGCTGTACACTCGAAGTATCCACTCTGTACATCACACACAGGTCTAACTTAGACCTGTGTGTGATGGTATTAATTATGGTACAGAGTACAGTAGACTCTAAGCGGTCTTGCTTCTTGTTTACCCGAAATTCGGAATAAACAGATTCTTCAGCGTTCGGCACACACTGTTCACGGTGTTGTTGAAAGGATTGCGGCCTAGATGTTTACGGGCCTGTGAAGACGCAAATGGTACAGTCAGTACCCAGTCGACACAAAGAATCGTTTAATTGACATCGACTGAAGCGCTCCATGAACCGTTGGTTGTTGCGGACGGACGAGTGTCGTATTGTCCTCGTCACATTTTCTGTATTACAAGGCGCTGGTCGTTGTGCTCTGTATACTTTTGATACGGTTAGAGTATCAAATCGGCGACATATCGTACGAGCTTGAGATTTGTCCAGGGACTTCCTCGCGAATCAAAAGCGCTCAATTGTTCCGACGGGAAGTTACCATCCCCACGTTCAGAGCGCGCATCTTCGCAATTTATCCGCGTGTTGATGCTTATGACTGATGCCAGTGCGACACCAGCACAACGTGCCAATTTGCCGGTGGAAGATGACTGGAGCTCATGGAACACATGAACTCCCTTGTTGCTCACTCCTCAACCTGCGAAGCGGCAGCGACATCAGACTCAACGTGGCTCGGCTACAGAGTATCTCTTCACACCTACCATGCGCCTACACTACGTCTTGATGATGGTTGCGGCGACTCTCGCCACAGTCAATGGTGCCATCTCGGAAGCTAAAGTCGTGGAAAACACGAATTTCCAGAAGGTGGCACATGCCACTCCGATCAACTCAATTGATACCGTCCAAGCAGAAACCACCAGCAAGCGAATGCTGCGTGGAGCTGACACGAACCATGTCGACAGTACCAACGTCTACTACTATCCACCCAAGGACAAAAAGAAGAGAAAACCGTTCATCGAGGTTCGCCTCCAGAAAGCACTATCAAACCCCAAGAAAACAAAGCGACTGTATGAACAATGGTACCAGAGTGGATTTTCCCCGAAACAAGTCGCAAAGGGTTTGGATCAAAGTGAAAACAGAGAACTCGACCAACTATATAGACGAGTTGCCAAGGGTTATGCTGCGTACGTCAAGGAAAAACGGTCTCAGCAACAGACGATGTGAGGGCTAAGTTATGATTAAGATTATTCGGAGTAGTGTTGAACAGTTCTTGGTGTTACCCGTCGGTAGGTGACTCCACGAGACTGCAAATTAATGTTAGAGAGTTTCAAGTAGTAAGCGTAAAAATTTAAGACATTTGATACGGAAATGAAATACTAGTAGTAGCAGGCTTGCAACTTCACTAGAATTGCTATCATTATGCTTCAACACTGAGGCTTCAACGTATGCAGCATGATGACTATTAATGCGTTTTGAATGTGTTACTGGATGCGAGAAAAACACTGGGACGAGGTAGTCAGCCATATAATTGTTGCAAGCGGCGAAGTTCATCTAGGTGTTTTACCTTCCTCAGTTCGACTTTTTGGTGCTAAGATCAAGAACGGGTGGTTTGCAAAACTAAGATGAAGGTCACCTTTGCTGTTATGCAGAAGTTTCGAAATGTGCGCGGGAACCCAGCTGTGGTGGAGCAACCGAAGGCGCCAGTACCTGTACCAACGGGTCCGAGAGTCAAGAAAAGCTTCGTCATGGTGTCATCGCGCGATGTGGAAATCTATCCGCTGTTGTTTTGCGTTTCTGTTGGATTCATGATTGGCACTTTCAGTCTAGCTCGTCACGTGATGTTCAATCCTGATGTGAACATGGGCCGTGGCCGCCGTGAGACGCCTGCATGGGAGCGCTACAAGCCGGAAGAAGGGAAAGCATTCTCGCGCAACCGCCACCACCTCGCCAATCTCAAGCCAAATCCTGTTAACACGTTCCCAGAATCTCTTACATTGCAAGAAGGGACTGATGAACCTTTCTCCAAGCACCTGTAGGAATGACATAGGGGTCTGATGCGTGTGAAGGTTTCATTAATTGTTGGAGGCCTTAGCCTCACGATGCGAGTTCAGTGTTCATACGTTGTTACTCGTTGTCATTGACAAGCACCTCAGAGCCCTCCTACAACACACCATGCACCCCGATAAATAAGAGTACGAAAAACCAAGGTCATAAAGCACCATACCTGCATCCCGTAGTAGCTGACTTCTGCATTGTCGTCGTCCAACAACATTGGCATACTCTAAAAAGAAATGGGTGAGAATCAAGCGCTAAGACACACATTTTCAAGAGTGTGTATGTTTTACCCTGGAGTCAGAACGGAACGATAGAACTTGAGCAGGAACCTCGACGCCGAATTTGGTCTCGACAAGCAGCTTCAGCTGTGATACCTTCATCTGTTGAGGTATTTTCTTCACCAACGGCTCAAGGGACGTAGCTTGCATCGACATCGGGATGATGCTGACCTTGATTAGGCTTGACGCAAGCTTACGTGGACCAGTCGTTGATCCACTACCACCGGCACTACCGCATTGATCAATAGAAATCTCAGGATACAGCTCTCGAAGCCGATTGAAGCGCGGATGTCCTGCTAACACACATTCGCGCTCACTTTCGTTATCACCAATGACGGCCAGCTCGTGAAGGATACGTTTCAAATACAATTGTTCCGCTTCTTTACGTTCCTTTTCGCGAATGGGGCTTGCATTGAAGACTGCGATGCGGTCCGTTCGTGCAACGACCAGCATTCTAGCTTCACCCAAGCTCATTTGCGTTGTTAATGGGATCTTTGAGAGGCGCAAGGTATCTAGCAGTGGAAAAGCGTTTAGTGCATCAATGGAAGTCCATGAGTCGATTAAATTCTCGCTCAACGAGAGTGTCGTCAGCTTTTGGAATCCAGTAACCAACTCTTCGTTGTCTACACCGAGCGTGACAATGCGATTTCCGTTTAAGAAGAGCTGACTCAAGTTGGCAAACATGCCTCCAACAACTTGCAGCACTTTTTCCCATGAGCTCAAGCGATTGAGACTTAAATCAAGCACGGATAGAGTCTCCATCCAACTTGCAGTGTTCTGGTACACGGTCAACTCTCCATTTTCATACTCGTTATCCACCAAGTGCAGTTGCTCAAGTTTCGGAAAATGACGAGACACTAGCTTTCCCACGTTCTCCCACGAAACCAACGTCTGATTCAGCACCAACACTTTCAGATTTTCAAAAACCTCACCATCTCCACTTTCATCAACTGTAAATCTGTTTCCACTCAAAATCAACGTTTCCAGTAGCGGTAGTTCACGGACAACATCGAGGATGTCACTCCATGTGCTGAACAAATTTCTCGACAGATCCAACTCGGTCAAATTTGGAGCCAATGTCCTTAGTCCATCTCCTCCCAATCTGTCAATTTGACATCCTGAAAGTGAAATTTTCTCAATTGTTTGCAAAGTTTGTTGAGTCCGGAGTTTTTTAGCTCCGACAAACTCAATGGGTTTCTCACTACCTAAGGTTGTCCCCACTTCTCCCGTTACCATCACGTCCTTTGTCCCACTTGACATTGTTCCCTCTTGATTAGAATATCTTTCTTGTAATTTTTCAAGCAATGAACTCGTTTTGTCAAAAACCGTATGTTTAACAAACGAACATTTAAAACTCATGGGATTTCCGTGTCCCGTCAATTGTCGACCACAAGGACCTTCGAAATGCACCACACGCTCTCCATTGGGTAATTCGACACTCCCGTCGTTCTTACCGCGCCCCCAAGCGTCCCATTCGATACCGTAATACAGCGTTGATGCGTCCTTGGACGTGGCTACAGGACCTACGTACCGAATGGTCCCTAATGAACCAGACCCATCGTCCACACGGTCCCCAATAACTCGAATCTCCATTACTGGTTTTGTCGAAAATGAACTGGTGCACATTCGAGCGACATGCGCAATGTAGCTATGTCAAAATGGCTACATTAACTTCAACTTGAAAAAAAGGCAACAAGTGTAGTATTATTGATCTCAACAAAATCTACAGTGTAGCGATCTCTAAACTAGCGTGTTTACTTAGCAGCCAGATCCTCCTGCAATTCGTAGACATGAAGTGGAGTCGAATAGACTCAACACATTGGTCATGATGATCCAGCAGAAGGCGAAAACGAGGTAGCACACAGTAAGTGTACCGAGCAGCTTACTCTTGCCACCCTTGGCTTTCAAAGCATGAACTTCGGCCTTTTGTCGCGGTAACCAAACTACGAAAATGACGGAAATGAGATTGCACGCGTAGGCAATGAGATAGGCGTAGGTGACTTGAGATCGTACGTGGTGGTCATCCTTGACAATGTACTTGCGTTCGATCTCAAAGTAACTATCGACAGTCTTGTAGAGAACGGTGGAGAATGGTGTGCCTAGAGCAGAGATGGTGATCATGAGACCCATGATGGTAGCTTCGCTGCCCTTATCGCAAACTTCGACTACGAACAAGGTGGCAATAAAGTCGCCGATACTGTTGGGGAATTCTTCCAGCAGCGGCACGCCCAACCAGAACCATTGACTACGATACACGTTCCAGATTGTGAAAAATGTAGGGAAAGCGTCCACAAATACAACACCAAACTGACACACGACGACCACAACCTTCCAGCTCCAGTGAAGACCATAGCGACGAACGATCCATAGCGATACAAAGGTGACCAAGCACGAGATCATCTCGGAGATGCCTTCGTTCAGCGGTGTAACCTTAGCCCATGTGCTCTGAATGGGACTCGATGCAGTCACAGAAAACAAGGACAAGATCTGACGGAAAAACCGGAAGGCAATCACTTGGTACAGTACACGATGCTGCACCAAATCATACAAGTAGGCTACGAACTTGCGCATCGACTTGCGCGGAACCTTTTCCTCGGTAATGCAGAACCAACATAGCGGGATTGTCACGAATGAGAATGCAGCACATACGCCCATGATAGCATTGAAACCCATTGTCCACGAGAAATCACCACCATAGTCTTCACCGTTGAGACCAAGTCCAGTCATAAAAGCTGCTAGCACCATGAAAATTTGGCGTACGGCGGACACGTACGATTGAGTCGTGCCTCGAATTTCCGCAGGTTCTCGCCTCGCTAATTCCACCATGTAACCATCCGAAGCGCCAAACGAGATGACCGTGCCCAGATTGGCGAACACAAAGAAGATAATGAGCTTAATGCCTTTGTCCGGGGCATCGTGATTAATCATCTCTTGCTGCTCTGCGGTTAGTTCGTCTTCGTCAATGTCGGCGAGGGCCGGGTCGCCATAGTACGGGTCACCCAGGGGCAACACTGCCATCAAGAAGCAGCAAACGAACGTGATCACCCAGCCCATGATGAGGTACGGTCGTCGTCGATAGCCGAAAATCGGGTAGCAGTCCGAGAAGATGGCAGTAAACACACGCAGCGCACGTGGCAACCTCACCATAGCTTGAGCTGTAGCAGTGAGCACTGCTGACATGTACAGATAGTTGTTCAACACGGCGTAAATGACACCAGACAATGTGCCGTATACGACACCGACGGATGCAATGTGGGCCAAAAGACCCATGTGTTTCCAGGAGAAGACCGAAGGAGCACCTCCGGGTTCAAGAGCTCCTCCTTCAATATCAACCGGAGTCTTCACTCCTTCGTAGTCGAGGCTTGGTGACTCCAACGCCATCTTGTTCGGCTCGGGAGTTCTTGGTACTTCAGACGACGTCAGCATGGTTGTGACTTAGCAAATTGGGAAGTGGTGGAGATGAAGCAGTCGCAGAACGTCTGCTCCATTGGCACCAATCGATATCGGAGACTCTCGTTCAAGACACTTTCGCTCCAGTCGACCACTGTGGATGGTCCATGATCACGGCGCTGAGTCAATGACTGATAGTGTTAATACCAACGATGTAAAATCTACAGTGACACACTCAAGCGTGCGCCTCGGCCCAACCAGATCGCTGGGATGGTGGACAACGCGGATGGCATGACGCTGAGCTTGGATTCAAGCGTCGTTAATCGCTGAATCAGCATGACTCCCTCTACTCCTGTGAACAAATGACTCGTCCACATTGCTCGTCGCCAATAAACAACGAGGGTATTAGATGACTCGACTGGGAATTTGTGATCTAAAATGCGTGGGGAGTATGTAGCACCGTGCTACTAACGCGATCCAAGGCGTGATTTTATGCAACGTGATAGCGTCACCTCTCGGCCAGTCATCAAGATGTACCAGATCAATCCAACTTCATGATACAACTGCTGGAAGTCAATGCATTAAGGACATACTGTATGCATCATACTATGATAGCCGGTGTCCATGTCAATGACTCCGAGTCATGGACTCGAGGACAGAGCAAACTAATGTGGTACCGTAACATTGTGATGTCGTCTACAATTTGAATTCCGCCGCGGCAAAGTTTACAGTAGATGGAGTACTATACTATTGTCGACGACAGAAGTCATTGGACCAAGATTTTATAACCACCAACATAAAATGTCATAACTCCATCAATACACGACCAATTGAAACAAGGAAGCTATCATTAGATTCAGTATTGTGTGCTGCTTCATATAGACACTCTTGTCTTGGAAGACAGGGCGTCGTGAAGTGTCGGGTCGCGAAGAACTATCGGCAGGTATGAAGCGATTTGTAGTGAGGTGCTACCAATTCATGGATTGCAAGAAGCTAGGACAACTTTCGACATCCATCGAACCCGGGATCTTGTAGCAAATTGTCTTAGCATAGGACACGGAACTGTCAACTAGGTCTTGCAGGAGTACAACAGCGATATTTCCGCAAAGTTTGAGGTGACCTTCGCGATTTTGCTATATAACCGATACATATCAAATACCTCCTTAATATTATATTTTGATTTGTGATAGCCAATGCCATCTCACCGTGGTCAGCAACGGTCGAACGTGGTTGCACCAGAATTTCGACAACTTGTTGTAAATTAAAACAAACAACACTCGCCCAGTGACGACTCAGAAGATTATTACTGAGGTAACAACTAAAACGCAAGTAACACTTCATCTTCGTGCCATGCAGTGGTTGTTAAATGAACTCAACTTTTACTATATCATTGGTAAAAAGCGACATACTATTGTTGCTGATACCGGGTAACGTGGCATTTTGTGGAGCCTATCCAGAAAAAATCTAGCAAATCGACTTCCTGTCAGCAACGGAGCATTTATTCCGAGACAGATAGAAGTGTTTTTGGACGAGTCCTATTGCAATGTAAACCATGTCGCTGGAAAAACATGGTTGGCTGAAGATAAGTTGCGACACGGTAAGAGTGGTAAGGGGGCTCGGTCTGTACACGATATGGATAGATGTATACAGACATTCGCAAGGTTTCGAGAACATGTACCAAGAGCACAAGCACGAAGCTGATGAGATGCTTTTGATGTCCAAGGAAGAAAGGATACCTGTGTAAATACATATTTACCCACAGCATGGTAGACTGTTTGTTGGTATCTGCGAGGATTGTCAACACCCGTCATATCGTACTTTTTCGTGTAATTCCATATGAATTGAGCTCTAGGCCAATCAAAATTGTCCCTCAAACTCAACCCTTTTCCCGAAACTATTTTCATTAGGGAGACACCTTTTTAAATCGCTTGTAGCTCGAAAACGGCTGCGAGTTAGGCAAATCTGACCTCATTTTCGGAATCTACACACGCAAATACCCCTTATATCTAACTATCGCTATAGGTTTTTGCAAATCCTAAGGAAATACAGGCGACAACTTTTTGGTCCAATGACTTCTGTCGTGGACAATAGTAGCAGTAGAATTCGTGGTGGGAATTATACTCCAGCAACATAATGACATTGTTATCTGCAGCTTCTATCTATTGTTGTTTACCTACCGTTAAGCACATACCGTCTACTGTAGATACTGTCTAGTAGACAGTAGCCGGGAGGAGATAGCGCTTGCCAATTTTGCGATTGTACTCCAAAACCTGTGTACGCACCTTGCGCTTTTCCATCAGTTTGTGGCGTGACCCAGCGAGCAGCACGGCATTCGGATCCTCTGGAATGAGGTCGGTGAAAACGCCATACTTTTCCGTCAGAGCACGGATCTTCTTTAAGTGCTTCTCCTGCACCTGCAAGCCTAGAGCGTCGGCATCTTCAAGCGTATTTAATGCACGGCGCATCAAGCGCTTTCTCGCGTAGTGGTCCACCAAAAAACCGAATGTCACCTCGTCGGCTTCCAAGTCACCGCTTTCGATCTCTGACCTTATACGCTCCAACAACTGTTCAGCTTGTGTTGTCCGCTTGGCACGAACAAACATTTGCATCATGCTGCGATACGTAAACTTGTCGGGCTTCTGACCAAACTTCGGAAACGTCTCGTTCAGAAAAACCTCAGCCGAGCGCAAACGCAGGGCGTTCGAATAAACCGCAAGCATAGAGTTCAGCGTAATTAGAGTCGGCTTTAAGCTCTTCTCGAAAGTCATTTCATGGAACCGAACCTCAGCACGCTTGATGTTCAGCGTCTGGAACTTGCCAAAGTCTTCAAGGTTCATCGGTTTCAGCTCAAAGTCCAATGATTCCTCACTGTCCGCAAAAAGTCGAGCATCTTCCTCACCATAGACTTCCATACTTGTTTCAGTCTTCACCAGTTCCGTCGACTCAGCGCTCTTCAGCTCTTCGTGGTCTACCTTATCCTTTTGGCGCAATTCTTCCACCTGTGCCAAAGCCTCTGGGCTGAGCTTGTAGCTCTCGGATTCTTCAAATTCATCTTCATCACCATCCTCATCAAAACGTCCATCATAGTTCGCATTCTCCAATGAAAACGTCTCCTTGCCCGGTCTGGTTAAATCAATTTCGTTACCTTCGTCATCCCACTCGAGCGGTTCCTGATAAATCGGTTCAGGCTTGGGTGGAGCTTTCTGGTTGCGCGGGGCCTTGTCTATAATGCTTCTAATCTGAGCGCGTGCATACACGTTAAAAAGGGTGCTGTACACGAACTCCGTCATCGGGACATGGTGACGCTCCATATGACGAATGATTTGTTCTGCCTGAATAAAGTCGCCATGCTTCGCACATGCATGTAGTACTGTAGTGTACGAGTACAGATCAGGTGTGTAATCATAGAGCTCCTGCATCTCATAGTAGAAATCGATCGCTTTGTGTGCGTAGTAGTGTGACTTGGCACACGCGTTCATCAACGTATTGAACGTCACCAGTGATGGCGTGAGACCGCACTCAAGCAAGTCTTCCAACAAATTCAGAGCACGTTCGACACGTCCTTCACGTGCAAAACCATTAATCAAACAGCTGAATGCCACCTCATCTGGTTCCGCTACATGCGTCCGCATCAAGTGAAACGTCTCAAAAGCTTTGTCCAGATCGCCTTCAGCAATTGCCGCATTCATAAGGATCGTAAACGACGCACGATCCGGTACCAGTCCAGCAACCTGCATCTTCTCCATGACATTGTACGCCCACGACACTCGTCCCGTCTTGGAGCAAGCCCGCATCACAGCGTTATACACTGACACGTCTGGGTTGATACCACGTTCCTTCATGCGTCCAATAACACGGACAGCATGTGCAGCTTGTCCGTTCTCTCCTAATGCTGTAGCGTACAACATGTACGACTTGGCATTAGGTGAGATAACGTGAGGCACGCTCTCCAGTGCGTCCATCAACTCCATTTCCGTGCTATCTGTCGGCTTAACCGGCACCACTGTGTTCTCCGCAGTAATGGGCTCTAAATTCTTCTCCATCCTCGTCAACAAAGCATTTGCTTCTTTGTATAAGCCCTTGACCGCATATACTCTGAGCAGAAAGTTGTAGTCATTGACTGCTAGTTCATGTTGCCTTAGCTCATCCCCTTGAGCATTAACAGTTCGTTGTGTCTCATCAACTTCCTTCATGATGTCCGGATCAGCACGAGCAATGGCGTTGAGTTTACTGAGGGCATCGACGTGGTCCAGATCTTCCAGACTTGGCTCTGGCTCATAGATATAGTCCCCTTGAGGCCCAGAGTTGTTTAGATACTCAAAGACCTCGTCCAGCTCGCGATTAAACTCGTCATTGCGCTCGAGTGCCGCCCACTCCTTGGCATTGCGGTCATTCATACGTTGTGCCTTCTTCAGGTCGCGCATGCGCTCGACGTGTGTGCGATGCGGCGCTGTGTCTTTCTTCAGCTTCTGTTTCGTACTTAGCGCGTTGTGGCTCTTGTTGCCTTTGCTGCGGTTCCAGCTCGAGGTTTTCACCACGAAGGCCGAGGCGCCGCCTTTGCGCTTCTGTAGCACGTGACTCTGCGAGATCTGACGCGTGTGGGGCGTTGCTGGAGAGCCTGAGAGAGCGCCACTAAGATGAGATGCAGCAGCAGGTCCAAGCGACGCCGTGAGAGGCCCACGGACGCCCGTCACCGCGAAGCGAAGCAGCGCGGACATGATGGTCAAATGCGGAGTGAATGTTTGGTGGAGAGCGATTGGCTAGTGACACAGAATGGTACATTATGTACATGATCATGTACAGATTAGTTGGTATAAGGGTTATTTAACCGGTTAATGTTGAAACTGGTCGAAACATGTTTAAACTTTGTGTAGCGCACAAATTTTGTAATCGAATTTGAGTGTACACAATCTTGACTCAATTTTGGCACACGTGGCATTAAGAGCTGGATCATGGTGCTCTCGCGCTCGTTGTTGCTCTACTGTGCGTTGTCTGTCGGTAGTGTGGCTGCATCTATCGACTTTCCTGACCTGAGTAGCTACAGTCAGCCATGTGAGCCTTTCACATGCCGTCCCAAGCGTGCGCCAGCTCCAGTCAAGTCAGTAGATCCACAGCAATGTGAACATGGATACATTCACTCTAACGTCGTTATTCTCTGCTGTAGGGACTTGGAATTCACTGCCAATGGCTGTGGTACATCTGGCATGCCCATCACGACGTCTACGGACTTCCAGGAATGCTGCAACTGGCACGACGCGGTACGAATGACGACAATATGGTGTCATTTCGGTGGACTAACTAGCTCAATGCTGTCTGCAGTGCTACAGTGTTTGTGGTATGCCTAAGGCCAACTGCGAGAAGCGTCTGCAGAAGTGCATGAAGGCCAGATGCAGAGAGATCAAGGACCCAAGCAAGCGGGATGAGTGTTTCTCGACTGCCAAGATCTTCTACATTGGCGCCAATGTGCGTCCATTGGAGTAGTCCGTTGATGACTGCAGGAGACTAATAGTGCTGTGCCTTTATACTTCTAGATGATCGCCTGTCCAGCATACCAGGATGCACAGAAGGAGGCGTGTGAATGTGTGCCAACTGACGAGGCTGCTGATGCTACTCGTGAGCGTCTAGTATACTTCCTCGAGGAGAATGGCGCTCCGGAGGAGGAACTGGAGGACGAAGCGATCGATACGTTGTTGAAGAAGTACAAGGGTCAGGAGCCCACCATGTTCTTGCGGCTGCTGAAGAAATACCCCAAAGCTCTCAAGCTCGACCCGAATAAGACCAACTTCATGGATGACATCGTCAAAGATGCCCACAAAGATATCAAGAAGAAAAGCAAAAAGACACAGAAGGTCGAAAAAGAGGTACCTGTGGACGAGCACGAGGAGCTGTAGACTGCAACACTCGACATCAACATGATCAATCTACCAATTCTTAGAACAAGAGTAAGATCTCCTCCCTTTTAAGCCATGGGATCCTCTGCCACATCGCTCACGTACTCGGGTCTGCAAATGTTCACTCCGTACTCCTTGAGACTAGCTGCAAGGTCTTCCATTGTCAATACAGCTCGTGAGCCAGTGGGAGAAGCTCCATCAGGCGTCTGCACGGCCGCCAAAGCCCCTGCTGCCGCTCCTGTGGTTGTGGACGAAGTGGACTGAGATCGAATGCGTTGGTACTGCATCGCGTCGTGTGTCACGTCCATCAAGAGCTTGTGAGCCGCTAGAGAGATCATCCGTGTGCTATGAATTAAGGTCAGTTTAAAGCGGTATTTTAACGTTAAAAGAACGAGATTACGTACACTCGCACATCGTTCGTGGCGAAGCCTGCTTGCTGTAGATAAAACTCCACTAGTTCGTCCGGAATAGTGGGCGAGTACTGCGTCATGGCCGCCAAGAAGGCGTCCAATTGCGCTGCTTCCATGGCTAATTAGCAAGTGAATAAGAATTCAGTGGTGTGGAAAACGTAAATGTATGTGGTGCACATTAAAGCAAGTTGAAGTGCTTGATGCACTCTTGACAATGCTGCACTAGACAAATTGGCGTGGAATGGTCTTCTCCCAGTTCTTCTCGAAAAAAACATCGTCGTTGAGATAAACGACCATGTGATCTTTGAGGGAAAATGTGGTTTTATCCGAAGTCATGGAGCTGTCAGTCTCAACCTTCACCTTCCACGGGATCGCAGGGTGCTCTGCAAAGTCAACACGCTCGAGCTTCAGGTTGTCCATTTGTGTAGCAGCAGTCACCTGATCAGCATACTTGGCAAGCAGATCGAGATGCTGGCTCGAAGGTAATTTCTCGTACCTTAGAGTACGTTGAATACTGACGTGGGGATGGAGACACTGTGGGTCGATCGTGTACGTCTTGGTCGCTGTTTCTTCCATCAAAATCCCTTCGTCAACAAGTAAATCCTTGCCTTGGTCTTCTTTCACTACGAGACGTTGTAGAGGTTGGGATGTATCAGTTTCGGACAGTAGCAGCGTCAGGTTGCGCTCTAATGGCTGCGCTTCTTGCAGCGAAATCGTTCGAGATGGTGTCCCAGCATCCAGAGGATAATCTTTCACGGGACAGATAGCAGTTTTATCAGCTGGGGCAGGGCCATCCAACAGGACAGGGAGCTTCAGTACATTTGCCTCCGTAAAAGAGACGATCAGATCGACTGGTTCGGGCGATGGCCAGACCATGGGCCAGTAATTGGGCGTGAGGGACAGTAACAACGTATGTCCTGCACGCATGGTGTACGCGCATGCGTTGAGCTGCCAACTAACACGAGTACCTTGGCCAATAGGCATGTGTTTTAACTGCTCCAGCTTATGACCGTGACGGTGACTCAGATTCAGCACACCGCGAGTGATCAATGTCGATTTTCCTGAAGGAGAGACGTCACTCAGACGCGCCATGACAAGGGCCTGGGGTTTACTTGACTTGACGAATAGGCTTATTTCAGGGCGGCCAACTATCTCAATGTCCTCACCCAGCGGACCAGTAGACCAAGTTGTGGCAACCGCATCCTCACTCACTTGATTACCAGGCATATCTTCCCCACCAAAAGACAACCACTCGCCACTCCATGCACCTTGTAAACTATTTAATCCAATGTTTCGTTCGTTTGCGCTAGGTAGTTCAGCTGTTGTCTCAAGTTTGTAGTCTCCTTGGCTCGAGCAGTAAAACGTCACAAACTTTTGCTCCAACTGCTCGACATCATCGACTCCACACCATTTACCAGGATACTCCAGAATCCTCGCTGTCGGGTTTTCAATCTCATCCTTCACAAACAACTGCAGATCGGGGAACTTCGCAGCTGACCCATCCATTTTTCCATTTAGCGAGTGCTCCCACCACTGTTGACACATTTCCAGAAACCCAATCTGCGGTCCAGGAGTTGCATGGTTCGGCCAGTTGTGACTCCACGGTCCAATCACTCCTTTGCTCTTAGAATTCTTCATCCCCTTAATCATCCTCGCCACTCCATTAAAGTACCCGTCATTCCAACCTCCAATCTCCAACACCGGACACTTGACCTTGTCATACACTTCACAAATGGATCCATGTTGCCAAAATTCATCACGAGTTTGATGCGCCAACCACTCGTGGAGCCATGGAAACTGTTGTTCCAGTCTCTGTTGCCATTGCAATTTCCACTCTGCCTCAGATCCCACAGTCTCCGGTGCCATGGGCAATGCATTCAAACTGAACATGACTGTAGCCCAACTCAGCGCTTCAGATCCTAAAATTGCACCTCCCATGTAGTGCACATCGTCTGCATAGCGGTCATCAATAGAGTAGAGTGAAACTACTCCACATAGAGCAGGTGGGGCCATTGCAGCCAATTGCAAACCATTAAAACCTCCCCAACTTTTACCAAAGACACCCACTTGACCTGTACACCACCTTTGACTAGCAAGCCATTCAATGACCTTCACTCCATCTTGAAGTTCTTGAGGAGTGTATTCCCCGAAATAGTGCCCTTCACTATTTCCAGAGCCACGAATGTCCACTCGAGCGACTGCAAAGCCACGTTGGGCTAACCACACGTGGTTACTGGCATCTCGTGTCGATGTCCAGTCAGATTTGCGGTATGGAATGTACTCGAGCACAACGGAATACTTGGAAGTAGTTGGTTGGGGCAACCAGATCCTAGCGGATAATCGAGTATTTTCATCCACGGGGATCCAAACATTCTCCAACACTTGGACTTCCGTAATGGGAGGTACCATATTCGATGTAAAGGGGAGGAATCTCTAAGTGACGATGTGAAGACAAGGCACATGGATGCGTGGATACTCTTATTTGTGCATATAGTCCGGACTAGTTTAGTTTTGTTGCTTCAACTTGGTACCAGATTTTTGGTCCAGATTGTTGCAGTTGTAGTGGTATGACAAATGTGCAATCCTCATTGAGGATTTCTCTAGCATACAGGATGTAAACACGATCAAATGCGTCAACGGTAGGTTGCATGTACGTACTTGTTGATGTGATGCAGTTTCAGCTGTCGAACGTGTTGCCGACCACGAAAGTCAATTGCATGTTGCACTCACGTCGGTATTTGCGACGCTACTCCGCACTGTTCTAGTGGCAAAGGAACTATTCAAGTGTTACTACCTCATTGAACTGTACAACGCAACTTAGAACGCTTTCCTGTCACTATTATACTTGGAGCTGGAACGTATTTCGCTAGTCCTGCTTGACAAGGCCGCTCTCTCGCGGCCATCTGCTGTCAACTTGTCACCTAGTTCCACCGCACGTCAGCATCAGCACTCGGTCGACGTATCATTTCGTGTCGAGGTCCTGGACGGGATCAATTGGCCTCTTATCGTTTTTTTCGTCTACGGGGTTACTTCAGCTCGTCACCACTTGCAAATCTGACAGGAGTAGTTGACATCTAAAGCTCTTCTCGACAATCCCAGCCCAACGATGAGCAGTCGATGTGTTCAAGATCAGTGGAGCTCTAAGGACGCGTGGATTCCGCATACTCTTGACAATCAATCGGATAGTCAATATGCGGAGTCTGAAGACGACTACAGCATCACCGAGTCGGGTACCCGTTCCGTTGCATTCGGCGAAGACACCAATGGTTTGGTAGTTCGCAGTACCAAAGATTTTCGACAAACACTAGTGTTTTCAGATCAAGAAATCTGCGACGACATCCTTGCAACGATCCCGAAGCTGCATTCGGCTGTGGTCAATGGCGTCAAAGGTGCACGATGGAAACGCCGCAACGTTAAAGGTGGTGTACTTCTTGCAGAGATGGAGCCAAACTATTCACCCGTGGACCCTGATGATGACCTCGATATCCTGCATGAAACGGCAGCCAAGACGGAGCTGCGATGCCACTTGAACGAAGCTCTGAGTGTGTTGCTTCATCAAGACTCAGACGCTTATGACACCACCATGAAAGCTCTATGCGGCAAGAAATTCAAAAGAGGAGAAGTTCTTTTTCACCAACGCGTAGCATTCGGTACCAACTCGAAAGTGCAAGCTCAAGTTCCGGCCAACGGTGCGACTCTGCAACAAGGAGTGATCACTGTCACGTCGACCACATTGCGTCCTAGTACCGGTTTGCAATTGCAGTTGCAGTCTCGCCACAAGCATACACAACAGCTAGTCTTCTCGACGTGCACGCACCAATACCCAAGTAAGAATCGCGCTGTACACATTATGAAGACAGTGCCTAAATCTGTGCATGACCAAGTACTTCCTAGCTCCAACCGCTCCTCGCTTCGCCGCCAAATCGACCATATCGCGGTCGGCTTTGATCTCCAATTTACTCCACGTCCTGGAGGTAGCAGCCGCCAGACAACTCGTATTTTCGCCCATGCCTATGCCTCAGATCGACCTTCATCGGCCTTCCAGGACGAAAGCGGCAAACATCGAGCAGCTTCTGTGGCGAAGAAGCGTGAAGCGGCTGCAACAATCCATGCCTCGGATTTAGGTCGGCGCCGTACAGCGTTGATGAACCCCGAGGCACGTCACGTTATGCGGGTGCTAACTGAATCGGTAGTACAATTTGAGCGAGTGATCCGTCGACGAAGGTTCGGTTTCCAGTCGTTCATCTACTTCCCAAAGGAATACGCAGACCCATTTCTCGAAAAGCGTTGTTCGATCTGCAACAAGACCTTCCACTTCTTCCGTCGAGACTTCTACTGCCAACTCTGTGGTCACATGGTCTGTGGTGATTGTTCTCAACTTTACGAAGTGGAAGCTCATGTCGGAGAAATTCGTAAGAACCGCTGCTGCGTTCTGTGTGTTGTACGCGTGGACGCCTGTAAATTCGATGATGAAGACTTGCTCCCTGCGTTAGGTCCTATCATTGTTGAAGCACCTCCCGATGCTTGGGAAAACTCAGGAACAACTGCAAACGACTACGACGATGACATGTCATCGGAATCCGACATGGACGACCTCACTGGTCAGCTTTGTTCCGAAGACCCAGAGACCCGCAGTCGCGCATTAGAGATGCTTGGTCGACTTGTAGGTAGTCCGGGTGATACTTCATCAAACCGCAAGCTCACGAAGCTCCCCAGCAATAGCAGCATGATGAGCTCCAAAACGAAAAGTAAGAAGAAACAGACTCAATCTCAACGCGTGCTCGAGAGCGTGGAGAACCATGTGACTCAAGAATTGGCCAAGTCTCGACTCCACTACACCATGGATACTTGCGACGTAAACGATCGCACTAGAGACTACAAGTACGAATTTGACGGATCCAAAGTCACCAACGAAGACCATCCATTGCCCCCGATGCCCGACGCTCAGAAGGATGCTCGACGTGTTGACTTTATCAAGAAATCCGGTGCATTGCGGACGGATTACGATCGCTCAGCATTGAATATGATTGCCCAAGTGGCTGCTGAACGTCTTGCATGTCCGATCGGCTTCGTCTCGATGGTAGACGACGAGCAGTTCCATGCTATCGGTAACTACAACCTCCCCGAGGAAGCCCACCATTTGCCTCGGAACGAGAATATGTGCATGCATGCAGTGTACGCCGAGAAACCATTCGTAGTCAAGAACCCGCAACGGGATATGCGGTTTGCTCAGATGCCATGTGTGGAAGATCTGGGCGTTAAGTTCTACGCTGGTTTTCCGCTTCGAGCACCAACTGGAGAAGTGGTGGGTTCGTTGTGTGCAGCCGATGGTGTCGCTCACAATAACATTTCCACGAAAGACTATGCCACCATGGAGACATTGGCGAAACTTGCTTCTGACCTATTGGCTCCGAAAGCGAGTATCAATCCACGGCTCATGTGAAGTAAAAGGTAGGTGTGATCCCGTAATGAGATGAGCTTTGCAAAAATCAACAAGGCAAATTCAAGCGTTTATCTACATGAACGCAACAACAAATTCGGTGGTCGACACGCACATGTACTACGGATTTTGCAGACTAATTGCTTCATACATGGCGTTTAAAGAGACCGTCAATTGAGATTTGTGCAATGAAATATCCAGCAGTTTGGAACGTCTCGTATCGTGTCGCAACTTAATTTTTCATGTATTGTGCAGTGCACAATGTGCACGCTTTCTCCCATGCAATTGCTGTGGTGCTTCGATGTCTCGACAGTATCCGCAGTTCGCGAGGTTGTGTACCAAGCAGACAGCTGGTGAGAATTGCGATGTTTGCGCTACGCGATGCACATTTATGGCACAATTTTAGTGTCGTAACACAAGCAAGGTAAAATACCATCAGCATCTGTTCCCATGCAGCAAGACCACGAACGAAGACCTCGTTCAGGTCACCAAAAACTATGAGAAAGCAAGCTTCCACCCAAAACATTTACACAACGCAATGAACCCGTAAAGATCTATATAACGATATGTCCTAAATATCGCAAACTACTATCAACAGGCAATTCTTATCATTTCCTCTGCGTATTCGAATTCCCTTTCAAATACGTATTTCTGTAAAGTATGTGTTTTTACAAAAAGTGTTCGCGTACCAATCGATTTCATCATTTCCAAACCGCCGCTGTCTCACGCAAGTCTCTTAGGAAGAATTCTTCCAAGAACTCTCACAAACAGCTAAAGCTACCCACCCAACGCCTTGGAGTGACCCCCCGTTGCAGGACTTTTGCAACTCCCACATCTCGCTACACAAAGCGAGGCTCGAAATTTGACTAAAGGACTCCGCTGTATGGCGAAATTTGCCGACTGCATTACTTGGACCACCCTCGACGTCGTGTACGTAACTGCCGTTCTCTGAGATGGCTCTTGATTGGCTCATATTACCTGAGACCATTCTATTTTTAGCGAGGACGCGACTCTTCAACTGTTGTACATTAATTCATCGTGTTCAGCTAATACTCATGTTATCCTGTATATTGTAGCTTATCCAAGCATCAATCCATACGAACGCATCAGATCGTGAAGCGCCTTTAAGCCTTAACTGCCAAGTAGAAAACCCCCAAAGACTAAGAGGACGATGGGAACAATTCTAGCAAATGTTGGTGAGGACGATGGGTCCACTGGTGAAAGTGGTGGTGATAATTCTGGTAGTAGTGGTAGTAGTGGGTTAATACGAAATTATGACTGCAGTTTATCCACTGCGGTCCGAACCAAAGATCAAACTAAACGTCGAAGCGAAACCAAGACTACCAGAAAAGTTAAGCTTCAACCATTAGCAGTACAAGACGTCAAAGCTAAAAAGAAGAGTGCCATGACACGACAGTTTACTGGTTACGGAACACTCAAGTCGACCAAGTTGGAACCTCCGGTTGATGATTTGAGTGTCACTTCATGGAAATCCAATGTGGAAAAGTGGAATTTAGAGACCAACCAATTGAGTCCACGAGGACCGAGGATCAAGAAACAGTTCAATGGACCAAGTCGACAAACTCGTTTGAAAGCCAACTTCCGGTTTGGGTCAGAAGAATCGGGAGATGACTCGGAGACGTCGACGAGCTCGTCTAGCTCTTCGTCTAGCTCGAATAGTCCGACAAACGCAGTGGCGATCCCAATTCGTTCGTCATCCTTTTCAGCTGCAGATCGATGGGAATCTCAAATGCTTTTGTCCAAACCTGGGAGCAAGGCACGCAAAGCTGTTGAAGGTCTACCACTACTTCAATCGTACACTCGAGACTCGGAAACTGATATTGAATCGGGCATTCTCCTTGAAAACGAGACAGTAAGCGATGTACATCCAGAGATCAAGACGGAAGTGCGCAAATTGTTTACACTCGCGTATCCGGTTATCTTCACGTATGTGTTGGAGTTTTTTCCTGAATTGGTGAGTATGACACTGGTAGGCCACTTGGATTCGCCGTTGACAAAGCAGTATTTGGATGGCGTGGCTCTTTCGACTATGTGCATGAACCTAACTGCTATTGGTGTCGGCTTTGGTTTGGCTACTGCTATGGACACACTTTGCTCACAAGCGTATGGTGCTGGAAAACCAAAGAAGCTGGGAATCTACCTTCAGAGTGGTTTAATTGTGTTGGGCCTCGCAATGATTCCTGTGTTTCTTGTCAACTGGTACACGGAAGCATTTCTGCTTATGATCGGCCAGCCTGCTCAAGTGGCAGCATTTGCTGGACGCTTCAGCCAGATCCTGCTTCCTGGTATTCCCGCCATGTATGTCTACGAAATGTTGAAGAAAGTGATGCAAGCCCAGAATGTGGTGTTGCCGATGGTGTACATTGCTGTGATCAGTAACATGGTGAACATTGGACTAGGTGTCTACCTGACGTTCTACACGTCGTTGGGTTTTGATGGTGCTGCTATCGCACGCTTGATGTCTGAGTTTGCGCTTCCGCTGTGCCTCATCCCGTACTACATGCGAAACCCACAAATTCCCGCTGAGTGGTGGTCTGGTTGGCAGACGAAGGAAGCAGTGAATCACCTCGGCACCTTTTTGCAACTCGGAATCCCAGGTGCAGCGATGATGCTGTTGGAGTGGTGGTCTTTTGAGATCATGGCGGCTGTCGTTGGCTGGTTACCGCATAGCGTTGTGGCTATCAGTGTGCATTCCGTGCTGGTAAACGTGTCCACGTTTGCGTTTAACTTTTTCCTCGGTATTTCTGTGGCTGCCAATGTTCTTGTGGGCAACTACTCCGGCAGTAACAAGCCTCACCACGCAAAGTTGGTGGCAGCACTGGGAATGATCTTGTCTGTGTCTTTGTCGGCAGTTCTTGCCGTCATTATCATCGCCACGCGCTATTACATCCCCGAGATTTTCATCAACGACGCTGTGTCTATCGGGTTGGCCGGTCACGCTCTGTTATTCCTCATGCCTTATCAGATGTGCGATGCCATTAATGCTGTCATGCAAGGTGTGTTCCGCGGAACTGGACGACTTGCACTGGGTGCCTACATTAATCTCATCGCGTATTTCGTGCTTGGTCTGCCTATTGGTGTGTACCTGGCATTCTGGATGGATATGGGCGTCGAAGGAATGTGGCTCGGTCTCACGATCGGCATTTTCTTCGGCTGTGTCGTATCGTTTATCAAGATCTGTGAGACTGATTGGAAGGGCATGGCTGACGCTGCACGTGTGCGCACAACCTAAGCATTTCGACTCGAGACCGCACTTTTGCTGTCTTTATTTTCTTTTTGCGAGGAGAAGCCCCGCTGGATTCTACCTCCTTTCACGCAGTGAGCGGTTGTCATACAACTCACTCTCGTTTGCATTTTACAGTAGCATCTTATGAGTTGAACGCCTTTGCGTTTAGCATTTCAAAATATGAATGCCCGTTCACACTTTTCGTTTGGTGTCAGCTTGTTCGTTCTCACTCGGTCGTAAGCTGGTTTGAAATGTGGTTTTTGTGGATCTCGTTGCTTAGAAGCTGACGTAAGATGCCCTGGTAAAGGATACGTATTGGCGACCACGTTGAAGTGGTTCATGATGATTGGCATGTCGAACATGGCCACTGGATAGAGCACCTGAGACGTTCAGTCGACTTGAGTTCTCGGTGGATGTGGAGATGTGAGTCTCACCACAAAACACTGTTCTTGACAGAAGTGCCTATGTGGAAAGCACGGTAATATCTCGTAGACTAACTAGCGGTTGACGCTTATCAAGCATCACCTTCAGGAAGCACATCCTCTAGATTAAACCATTGAAAACAATTCCATTCTTGAGAGCAATGGCAACGAAATAGCGAGCAACCATCAATGACGTCGTAGGTTTTGATTAGTTTTGAACAAGTTGAGAGTCTGCATTTCAGAGGCTTGAGCAACCGCACACGATTACCACAGCAGATCTGTCAAGTGGGTGCCCAGGTCGCTGCTGAATCTGCCACGCTAGCACTCGCCCTAGAAAATTTGGTTAGGCACGGCAGCTCCGACAGAGCACCTTTTACAATGACGAGCTATCTGAACTATCATTGTGAATTTTACCTTCTCTAGCGGAGACGATGCCGAAACCCGTTGCCATCTCCAAGTTCCTGCCTGCTTTGTTGATCCCAGATACAGACAAGACCCTACTCAAAGAACTAGCGACAACACTTGTCACGCACAACCTTGAGCAGTACAACAATTTGTGTGTCACCAAAGATGGTCACCCTGACAGCCGGACTTGGATGCCCACCCGCAAAGTTGAGGGCATTCGAATCTACCGTGAACGCCCTCGATCCGTTGACGAGGCCCCACCAGCAATTCCATCACTTTTATTGCTCGGTTCCGTGGTTGGTAAATTAGACGACATCATGTACGGCGTCGTAGCACCAACGGATGAATCCCTGAAAATTAAGTCCTCGTGTATTCGTGACGGTGTTGTCGACAGTAAAGTACTACAGGAACTTGTGAGCCCTACCGTGGACGACCCGTTCCACCACGTAAGTCTTCAATGGCGTCTGTATGACGACCGTGACTACGTGACACTCGATACGACCGGCATCATGGAAACTCCATGGGGTGACCGCGTCGGCTATAATATGTCACACTCGGTGGGCTTCCCTCAATTACCAGCGTTCCCAGATCTTGGTATTGCTCGAGGAAACATGTCCGTGTGTGCACTTTACCGTCAAAGGACCAACAATACAGTCGAGTGCTACACACGCGGATTCTTCGATCTATCGTCGGGTACACATAGTCATGCCATTCTCGCCCTACAAACTATTGCAACACAGTGGTTATCGTTCTCACGCAACATGGAGTGTGCTCAGATGAAGAAACTTGCATGGCGACTACGGAAGAAAATCAATGACTCGGACATGTTGCAGCTTGTGCCGGTCCGACCTAAGCAGAAACCCACCGACTCGACATGTCGAGTCTGTGCCAAGAACTTTAGTTTTCTAAAGGCCAGGAAGAAAACATGCAAAAGTTGTGAATGTGCCGTGTGCTCGCGTTGCTGTGTGAAGAAGCTGGTTTGTGTCATGGCACCCGACCAACGCTCTATTCTCGAGAAGAAACGCACGTTTTGTTCACGTTGCATCCACGAGGTTGTGCAGAGTGATGCTGTAGCAATTGCTCGAGATGAATTGGTGACCATGCACCACAACGACGACCCAGTAGAGTACTCGCTATAAAAATTGAGTCCATGTAGACTCCTAGTCGAATTAATAAGCACTTGTAAAGTACCTTATCAAAGTTATTAGGCATTCGTCGATGTTGCGAAATTCTCAAAACACAACGACTATAAAGGTACAAATTCTTCATGATCCCTGAACAGTAGTTGATTGCCACATCCGGATATCGTGCATGTGTTTTGTCAGGAGTACTAACACCAGTGCCTAAACACGCCCATCTTTTTGCTCTCATTCCTCTCGGGTACGTTGTTGTTTTAGGACTATGGGCTACCCCCACTGCTCTGAAATTGGTATTCCTGTGCATCAAAACTAGTCAATAGCGGATTTCTTAAGGACACCTTGACAATGAAGTAGGCAGATTTCCAAATGCCTCCAAACATTTGGGTTTCAAACTTGCCTGTTAAGCGACATTAATATCGGTAACGATATCATGAGATCTTGTATTTACTTGTGGACGGATTTCTCTTAGCTTTTTCATGTGCTTGTGGAACGACATGCAGTGTTTACATTTATATTTTTCATTGAAAAGGGATTCCCCATCTTAGAGTAAGTCTGAAAACTGGAACTCATTGATTATAATTTAGTAACGTTTACGCGGCACTTTCTGCTCATAATCGGTGGTTTTCACGGATTGCATTATTGAACGAATCCTCTTTCACTTAAGTCGTGGCACTAAGAAATTCACTCACAAACACTTAGAACCCAAGTTTGCGAAAATTCCGTGTACACAATGGCCCTCCACCCTATATTGTTGGCTGCTGCTTTCCTGATATACATCTCTAGTATCGCAGCGACTACCTCGAATCCTGACTTCACGACAAAAGTTCGAGTGTTCACAGATAATCACCACAGTATTTCTACCGAGAGAATGTTGAGAGTTGAGTCAAAGGACGAAAGCGATGAAGCGAGAGGTGGAATTGACAAACTCACTAACTTAATTACGTCTAAGGCATCGAAAATTAGAGAGAGCGCAAATTTGAAAGCTGCAATGTATGGGAAGAATAATGGAGTCCGAGCATTGAACAAGTTGCACCTTGGGGATGATGTCGCATCAGCTCTGGCAAACAAAAAACTAGACACTTTGAAAATGTTCATCACGAAGTTCAACAAGAAAAACCCAAACAGACAAATTACGCTGATTGGAACACTCTCAGCGCGTTATGGAGACGATGTCGTGGCCAACACACTCCAAATTCTACACAAAAACTCGCTTATGCCTCCGGAGTTGGCGGCTACGGCACGAACTTTACGAGAGGAACAACTCTCAGAATGGCTGATGAAGGACAAATCTGTGATGGACGTGTTTAAGCTGTTAAAACTTAGTGATGACGGGTATCAAACCCTTTTCAGTCGAAAGATGGAAGTTTTGAATGCCTATATCAAAAAGTTCAATGTGAAATATTCCGAACATGAAACCTTGTTGAAGACTTTGACGACAAGCGTGGGTGACGAGAGCAAATTGGTGCCCATCATAGCGAAAGCAAAGACCAATTCGCTTACCGAGGTGAACGCCAGACGTGTGGAGCATAAACTCATCAATAAGTGGAGAAGCGAAAAGTTGGAGCCTGAAAGCGTCTGGAAGTTGCTTAACATGGGCGCCAACGTCGATGATGTTGTTAGCAGCGGAAAGCTGAGGACATTTTCTGAATACGCTTCAAAATACAACGAGAACAACCCAAACAATGAGGTGTCCGTCATTGGAATATTCACGGCGAAATACGGAGACGCTGCGGTAGCAAAGGCGCTTTTAAATGCAAAAGACCACCCGTCTACGAAGGAATTCGCGACGATGTTGCAAGTGAAACAACTCGAGGGTTGGATGAAGAGGGAAATGTCTGTTGACGATGCTTTCACTCTACTGAAAATCAAATCGGATGATACCTTATCTTTGGTGGCCAACAAATTCGATACGTTGGACGAGTACATCAAACTATTCAACTCCGAGAACCCACTAAGAAAAGCGAATACGTTCACGGTATTACGAGATGGCTTTGGTGAAGCCAATTTTGCAATCATGCTTTCAAAATATTCAAGCTCGCAGCCATACGCCTCTGAATACCAGAATTTGTTGTTCAAGGACTGGGTTAGTCGCGAGCTACACCCGATGAACGTTTTCGTCGATATATTCAAAATACCCGAGGAAAAGTTGGCGGCTATGAGCGACGAGGCGAAAATGGTCGTAACCCACTACAAGAGTTTTTACAATACGGCTTTCCCCCAGGGCCTTAATGTTGTGAGACCCAGACGCTCTTAGACCGATCAACGAGATGCTGATGTATTGGGATTCATTTACTGGTAGTTTTCACATACTTATGCCACCACGTAGATACTTCATCTATAGCAAACAGTATAAGTACATACGTGTACTACAACTGCCATTTCTTTGAAGTGTACACATACAAATTCTCTACTTGTTGCACATTTTGGGTTCCATGAAGGATTGTCAAAGTTTCACTAAGAAGAGTATTCGTTGATGCACTATAAACCCAAGAGTAATGGAAAAAGCAACTGCAGTCACCATTATTGTTTTATTCGATCAAGCCTTCCACAAATTTGGCATCGTTCGCAAAAAATCTACTTCTTGCTAGAAAAAGAGTGATCATTTCATCTCCAAGGGTGACAAAAAATATAAACGACACCACAATTGTTTAGTGTACTCACGTGTTGTTGCTCGTGTTTACCACTACTGCGTTCGAAAGCCGTACTGATGTGACAGCTATTTTGGCGATATCTGGAAGTGCTGGGCGTACTCGCTCTGCCGTTATCTTAGTTGTCAGCTTCGTGCGTAATTTTTCTCGACCTCGTGATGTATTTACAGAGTTAGGTGTAGATTCTTTTGCGCTTTTCGCCGTGTAGCGGGTGTGAGCTCCACGAATTTTGCCTCGAACATTCAGTAAAATGCATGATATCATGAGTACGCGGTGGCAAATAGCTTGTGCAAACTCCCACGAGATACCAGTGCTCTGCTCTAGTATCGCAAATGGAAATTCGTGGAAAACGAGTAAAACGTAAATCAAGAATTCCGCCTTGCGTTCAGCTAAAAGAACTCGAAAACCAAGCGATAGTGTCAAGTAGAAGAAACGGAACACCAATACGAATACGAGTGAGACCGATTCGAGCACATTCCCGAGTACATGAAATATTTCGCCTGATATCATCCCAGCAGCATCAAATATACACGCAAATACATTCAACCAACCCAGGCAAATGAACATCTCTGCGACGTAAGTGAACCAGACAATCGATCGGACTTTAACTTTCACGCTAACTCCACGACCTATCATTGTGATCTGAATGATGAACGTCAGTTGCAAACTCGTCTCGGAAATGTCATTCATCGCCACCAACATGTTGAGATCCTCGTGAAAATACAACTGCGTCGCGAACACAAGAAACGAAGCGACCAGCAGCATACAAACACGTATTTCTCGTATTCTGCCATAGTACACCGACACGAGGTATTGGAAAACCCAGGCATCCATTACCAGGACAATTGGAATAAAAAGTGTCCGTGCTAAGGATTCCATTTGATCTTCGGTAATTGTCATAGTAGAAACTTGCGAAGGAAGGCTTCCTCCAACGAATCGAGATAATGAGAGACTTAGACACCATCATAGGTTTGTCCATGAATAGCAGCCTCTTAAACCCCATCAAGTTCGCTTTCATTCCAGTGAGAATTTGTACAATACTTTTTCATGATCGTTTGCCTAAACCAGCCTTCAATCAGGTGGAAGACAACACTCGGATGCTTGGGTAATATCGAATCGAATGCAAGCTCAGTCTTTCGTTTGATTAGGATCAAACAACGAGGAAAAAACACTGTCATCAACAACTTAAACATGATCACTGCTAGTGCATCGAAAGACAATTCGACAAACATTAAGTCAATGATTATAAGTTTGTTCTTCAGTGCGTGTAGTGTGCTCGGTGTGCGAAGCAGATGAAGGATAAAATCATCAATTGTAGTGCCAGCACTGTTGACTCAACAGGTGTGTATTAATCCTAGGAATCCCAGTCTGGGATCCATTATCCCATCCATTATCCATTACTACCTAGAGTGTAATCCTCAATGCAGAATCCATTGATTGTCCTCCTTGGGATCGGACTCGTGAATCGACCATGTTTGAAACCTGAACTCTGTAGTATGGGTCATTATGAACACCATTAGTATTTGAAACGTGTCTGGACGATGCATCGACGTTCCCACTGCGCTAACATGGATTATGATGTACGTGTAAAGCAAATCGCTCCCTTTACCAACAACCACCTCAACAAACATGACATCTACAGTAGTCTGCTTCGATTTCCTGTGGGACTTGGCACCGATCGCGTGAAAAACGTGAAAAAGCGCAACACCCTTCGTTTCCTGCATGATACATATCCCCTACAGAGAGCAAAACGATTCACGAATGTGGTTTGTCATTGACTATCATTATTAAAGGTATTGAACGTCCCCATCGAAATGGCGTTGAGACTTTCTTGCACGTCAAGTTGTAGTCCGACGACTAGAACATTGGCCTCATAGGTATTAGTTCATGTTGAAGTGTTTCATGAGGAGCCAGTGGAATGACCCCATCTCGAGATACTCCGATGATCGGGTTGTCCTTTCTTGACGGACTTCTCTTGTCCTGCCGTTCCTCTCTTTCGTCGCTTTGAGATTGGGTTTTCATACGTTTGCAAGTCAATTTCAAACACCAGGTGGTAGCATTACGAACATGACCATGGTTCCCGAACTTTTTTGTTAAGATTGAGTCGGACAGAACGATGTAACCCCACCTCGGTGTGGTAGATTGGCACTAATGCCGCAGAAACAAGACTTGAATACTCTGGCTCTGGTCGTTCGTTCCGACTCCCAAGTTCGACTTGACAGTTTAGTTTTCACAGAGTTTGACAAAGAGCTTTCAATTTTGTTGTTCGTGGCATAGTGCCAGAAGAACGAAATGTGGGCAACTAGCAGTTTGATCAGTGAAAGTGGCTGTAGTGAGAGTTCACGGGGTGTACGACTAGAATGTGACCCCAAACAACGACGACTTACTATCACACGAGGGACCGACGATATGGATTCGTCAGGTTGGAATGTTCAACTTTCAGACCAGGAGATCGTCACGGATTTATTAGCGACACTACCCAAACTTAAAGCTGCTGTGGAGGACCATGAAAACAGGGCACCGAATTGGCTACGAAAGTCAAAACATGGCGACTCGGTTGAGGTGTTTGAATTATTACCAACTCGTGATGGAAAAGGAGACGATATGGATATTGTCCATTCAGTTGTTGCAACGATTGAGATCGAATGTCATCTTAATGAGGTGTTGAATGTACTAACAAGTCATAAAACTAACCATGACTTGGAGGCTTCGATGCGAGCAATTATTCCCAAGAAGAAAATTCGACAAGGTGAAGTTTTGCTACAACCTCATGCAACGACACTTGATGGAGCACCGATCCGACGAACAAGACTTACTGAAAAATCGTCACGAGGAGGAAAGACAGTCAGGTTTGACAATACGAGTATTCCAGAGGATCAAGAGGAGGAAACGGAACGTAAGGTGTTGGTCAGTGTAAGCATGACGCGATTCAAATCGAAACGCCGAATTGATCTACAAGGTCGACTTCGCAATCGCCATCAGCGTTTACAAAAACTTTGTCTTGCCACATTGACGCACCAATTTATTGGGAAGCAACGAGCAGTGCATGTGATCAAGACTCTACCTCGATCTCTGCATGATCAACTTGCACCAATTGAGGAGAAACACCAAAGTCGATCAGTTCTTGGAAGTGGTCTTCGAGGACTGGACCATATCTCGGTGGGTTTTGACATTCAAACGAGGAATGTCCACTGCATCGGTGCACGAGGTGCTGCACAATCGACTCGAATTATTGCTCATGGTTACGCGTCCGTCACTCCACCAGATCAATTTGGCCAACAGCAACAGAAGACAATGACATCGTACAGTCCAGCAGAATTGGCACAATATCGTTCATCTCATGTGAATGCAGAAGCCAAACACGTAATTGAACTCCTGACCACTTCACTCATGCAATTTGAACGCGTAATACGTCGACGACGACTTGGTTTACAAACGTTTATCAAGATTAAGCCTAGTGACCGAGGTGGTGGTGATCGTCAAGGTTTCCAGACGTGTGAGGTTTGTAACAAGCGGTTCTCTCTTTTACGACGAGAATTGTACTGCCAGTTGTGTGGTCATGTGTGTTGTGGTGATTGCTCCAAACTCTATGAAGTCGAAGAGGAAGTTGGTGCAGTGTCCAAGAAGAGACTTTGTGTTCGATGCATCACCAATGTCGACTCGTGTCTCTTTGAGGACGAGGATTTCATGACTGCTCTTGGTCCCGCAGTGATCGATGATGACTATGATTATGATGATGACTACGAGAGCGAGTGCGACTACGATCGTCGTGATGATAATGACACGTACGCAAGTGCTGGATCCACCGTTGCTTGCTCGGAATTCGAGAGCGGTGGCAGTCCGGATGATGTATCGGCGGAGCTTTACCCAGAAAATGTACTGGAGCGATCGATGGCGTTGCAGACACTCGATCGGTTAGTGAACTCGCAGATCAATGGACCGGGAAAACAAACGCTATTCGAACGCTCTCGATTCACTCAGTCACAGCTCAGTCAAAGTCAATTCGGTCAGTCTCAATCCCAAGTTCATTTCAAGCATCCTCTAGCTCAGAGTCAGCTTAGTATGTCCCAGTTCAAGCAGTCTCAACTCACCACAAGCCAGCTAAGCCAGTCACAAACTCACTTTAGGGATACCAGGGACACTCAGCTCACACAGAGTCAACTTAGTGAGTCCCAGTCTCAATTCAAGGATACCCAGCTAACTCAAAGCCAGCTCAGTCAATCCCAATCTCAATTCAAGGACACTCAGCTCACTCAGAGTCAACTGAGTCAATCGCAGAGCCAATTCAGAGACACTCAGCTCACTCAAAGTCAACTGAGTCAGTCTAAGTTCCAGTTTCAAGAGTCTCAGCTCACGCAGAGTCAACTCAGCCAGTCCCAGTCTCAATTCAAGCAGTCTCGATTCCAACAAGCTCAGTTCGACGAGTCCATCGTGGCTCAGCTCCGTGCAGATGTCGAAGACCATCTTAAACGTACATTGCGAGCCACCCTGCGAGATACGAGGAGGGGATTTCCTGGAGCCGATGAATCTCAATTTTCAATTGCACCGCTGGAACGAGACTACCAGCTCGAGTTTGATGGTAGTCAAACCATGTCACCAAGTCACCCGTTGCCACCAAAACCACTACCAGCTCAAGAGCGACGGAGATTACAATACGTCATTAGTTCTGGTGCTTTGAGCCCTACGTACGACCGAAGTGCACTCAACATGTTGGGCCAGATCGCTGCATCTCATCTGGACTGCCCGATTGGATATGTGACCATGATCGACCAGTCCACGCAGTACGTTGTCGGACTACATCCTCGCGGAACCATTGGAATGTCCATTCCTCGAGAAGAATCCATGTGCTCGTATACCATTTACCACGAACGTCCACTAGTGGTGAAGAATGCTCTGAACGACATTCGCTTCAGTCACATGGGCTTTGTAAGTCAAACAGGTCTTCGGTTCTACGCCGGATTCCCCATTCGAGCACCCGACAGTGCTGTCGTGGCCACCATTTGTGCAGCCGACTATAAGCCGCACAAGTATATCTCTGCCAAGCAGTACGCTGAAATGGAGGCGTTGGCAAACTTGGCGAGCACGCTCATTATCACTCCCGACACCGAGGTCAAGACGGCCAAGCGTGAAGCGAATGCGTTCCCACGCTTTTGAAATGAACCAAACCAAGTATCGTTGTTGAGGTAGTACAAGACGCAATATCTAATGGAAAATAATTGTGCTTAGCGCAGACACAGACACTTGTAGGTTCTGGTCGAGTCATTGATCAGCATATTGCGGGGTTCTTTGGTGCTACGAGGTCCGATGCCAATTTTGCCAAAGCCTCCATCGTGGCGTAGTCCTTAGTTGAAATATTGTTGTGCGGCACAGCGTCTGCAGCACACAGCGATGCCACCACCTCACCATTGGGTCCGTGAACCGGGAACCCAGCATAAAACTTGACACCAAGGTCCTTGACACATGGCATTTGGTTGAAGCGCATATCACGCATGGGGTTCTTGAGGATCAACGGCTTCTCGGCATACACGGCGTGAATGCACACATTGTTCGTACGCGGCAGCGTGAAAACCTCCTCAGGTAAATTGTACGTGCCAATAGCGTGGAAATTGTCGTCATCCACGACGGACACGAATCCAATGGGACAATTCAGGCGCTTAGCTGCTACTTGAGCCACCAAGTCGAGTGCGGTGTGGTCGTATTCAGGTTCTAGTACTCCCATTTGCTTGATAGCTTGAAGTCGCCTCGCTTCTTTCTTCGGTGCAGGCATTGGAGGCATCGGATGGTCTTCGGCCTTGGTCTTGTCGACATCAAACTCAAAAACATAGTCACGTTCCTCGATATCGGCGACGGTGCACTGGTCCACAGAGCTGTATCGATCCTTCATGATCCGGAGACTCTGACTCAAATAATTCTCCATGTCCTGCGTAACTTGCTGCATTTTCGTGGCGTTTTTGCGTCGTTTGTTCTTGCTACGAGACTTGGTTCGCCTGGCTTGAGGACTTATGAATTCGTACTCTTGTTTGGCTGCTACAGGCTTCACAAGTTGTCCAAGGAATTCAAGAGCATGTGAGTGCTGGATCGGATCGTCCGAGTACAACTGCTCTGTAAGTTCCTCAACAGAACTCGAGTCGGACGTCATGGAAGCAGTATCACCATCAACATCCATCGCATCCAAGTGGAATCTGTCGTCGTTAAACCAAAGTGCGTCGTCAACAGCCACAACGGCAGGACCCAAAGCCTCCACCAAATCTTCATCATCAAACACACAGGAATCCACGCGGTGTACACATTTTAGACAACAACGATTGCGTCGCAGTTCTCCTACGCGAGCTTCCACCTCGTACAATTGCGAACAATCTCCACACACCATGTGACCACACAAGTGACAGAAGAAGTCACGACGAAAGAAGTGAAAGCGCTTGGAACAGATTGAACAAGCTTTCTCCAAGGACGGATCGTCATAACCCGTTGGAAAGTAAATGAACGTCTGAAAACCAAAGCGACGACGGCGAACCACGCGCTCAAACTGACGCAGTGACTTGGTCAACACGTTCAAAACGTGTTTGGCTTCAGGATTCATGACATTTTCACGATGACGAGTGAATTCAATTCCAGACATGGCACTTATCGACGAACTCGAGTCCGTTCGGATAATATTGGGCTTCATGGTCTCTCCAAACTGCGTCGGAGGTGTTGGTGATGCATATCCATGAGCAAAAATTCGAGTTACGTGCGTGTTACTACCAGCAAAAGTGTCATCACTATGAGTGCTTTGGATATGAAAACCAACACTCAAATGGTCGAGTTCATTGCGAAGTGCAGTGCGGTGGGCACTAGAAAGAAGTTGATCGTGTAGTTCTTTGGGCAACGTTTTCATAATGTGAACAGCACGATGTTGTTCTGGGTATTGCTGTGTGAACGTGGAGAAACACAATTTCTGCGTCTTCTTGTTCGCTCCGAGATCCACGGGCATCCTCGGACGCAATGTTGCTACATTTACACCAACAAGTGCTTGTTCAGGAGCTTCCTCTCTCTCCATATCATGACGTGACATCACCATAGATTGACGTCGTAGGTCTTGAGACAGCAGACGTCGTTGACTGAAAAGCACGTCGCCCTTCTTGAATTTCTTACCGGCCAACGCCTTCATTGTAGACTCGTACACATTAGAGTCGTGGGTAATGAGGACATTGAGCACCTCGTTCAAATGACAACGGAGTTCCGCTTTGGCGACAACGGCGTATGTGATATCCCGATCTTCATCGAAAGTCTCATTTGAAGTCGAAGCAAGTTCGAACAGATCCACACCGTGACGACGGTGACCTTGTTTCCAGCGACGTCCGTATGTATCACGTGCTACTGCTGCATTGAGCTTGGGTACCGTGGCGACAATGTCGTCACAAATTTCTTGGTCCGACATGACAAGCTTTTCACGGCCATTAGGGGCGGTCACTACTAGAATTGATGGAACTGAACCATAGAATTCGTAGTCACTGGTACCGTCTCGAGCGTTCATGACCAGCGCAACTTGTAAAGTGAGGAATGACCGAGGATCGAGGTGAGGTGGAGGTTGGTGTGCCATTGACAAGTCACACGTGGTGCAAGTTGTATCTGATCCATTGAGTGATGGATGTGGTTTGTTTTCGTGACAAAGTGACCACTGTCGTCTTCGTGGTGATCTTTTCGCTAGATGATACGAATTCATTGCAAACGCTACGCTTTGTGTCGTGATGTCGATGATCTACCAACGATTTTGGTCGAAGATGACAAGGTTTTCGGTAAAAACGAGTGATAGCAAAGGCATCGCGGCGATCGACATGTGACTGCAACGCGTACGTCAGTCCCTCGCGACCTGACAACCCCTTTGAGCCCTTTGCGAATCAATGGACACGCATTTTAGCTATGATACTCTGTGTTGAATCATTAGATCATAGTCACCAAACAAATTGTCATTGTGGTAATTGGCCATGCAAGTCTTTGTCAACCAGCTCGTCAGTTGTGGATTCTGATTCATGTGTGGCTGTAGTTCGTGGTTTCTGTCTTTTGCAATGGCCAGCACGTGCTGGATCACTTGACTCAGGCACACGGAGCATAATACGCATTTCTTGTTCCCTACAGTACAATGGTCTGGTACCAACACCTCTCTGCACAGTCCACGTACTTGGAGACGCTGAGTCATTGAGTCTCCACAGCATTCATGGCTAAACTATTGAGCATTGTTCATGGGGCTGGGAAAGTCGAAATAGCCTCGTGCGTAGCATTCGACTAGATCTGGTGTTTTCTGACGGAAGAGGTAGCACACCGACAAATTAGCGCGTTCTACCCCAAACTTCTCCAATGTTGGGATCTGCGTGAACGCAATGGAGTGCGATATACTGTACCCCACTTCTTCTCCTGTGCAAGTCGTGGCGATACCCGTAGTATCGACGCACACGAAATCCCGTGCATTGTGCAGTCGCCATCTGACACGTACATGACGGAACGGTTGCTCGGTAGTAGGTGTCACAACCGAATGCAACACTTTGCTGTCGATAACACCATCCTGTAGACACATCGAGGTGAAATTCATCTGCTCGTCAGTGGCTGCCACGAACAAGACGTCGTCGAGTTTTCCCACGATAGTACCAAGAATCAATAGCGACGGGATGCGTGGCAATGTCCCGGACACGGGTCGCGCCTTGAACACTTTGAGACCGTCTATACGACGTAGTTCCTTCCATTGTCGAGTGTCTACGAATCCGTTAGAAGACACCAACGCGTGGTAACTTTGAAGGTTGTGCTCCACCAAAGTGTCGGCTAACTCTCGCAACGATGTCACGTCCGACTTGGCCAAGTTGAGTCGTGGCACGCATTGTGCCAAGTTTGGTGATCTCATTGGTATCACCTCAATCTTGAAATGATCGGAGACCGTCGATGGCCATGCCAGAAAGAGAGGTTGTACTCATATTGCCTATCTTCATCGAAAAACTACAGAGTTTTCGTTTTCGAACGCAACTTACTATTGCTTTTGGTGGCTTGCTACCCACCAAATGTAAAATGTCTATTGCAGTGTTCTATTTGACGTTCTGTTGCTCTATTGCTCTAGCAGGAAATGCGTGCGAAGCATCTGCCTTGTTTCCTTCATGGCGATAGTACTGATATCCTATGTGTAGATGCAGACAACAGTTTAGTTTGGTAATGAGGAAGTTGTTTGCTGTGACTATTATACACAGATGCATTATCCACATCTTAAATGGCTGCTCAGTAGTACGCAGGCAAGTACATCCTAGCTACTGTGTAGTATCTCCTCCCGCATGATCTGTACAGCGTCTGTCTTGACAACATCGTTGATGCATTGGACACAGAACACTCGCTTCTTCTTCATCACCGACACTTGGTTCGGTGCGAGTACCGCCACTGTCTTCGTGACGGAGCACCGTGCACAGATCTGCTCGTTGCAGCCTCTGCAAAATTTACGGCTTGTTCCAAGGAAGCCAAAACTCTTGGAACAAACTCTACAAAGTCCTGGAGTCGAAGGAGCGATCGGCGCTTTGTATTTGCCCTCTTCACTTGCTAACGACACGATGGATTCACGACTGTTGTTCTTGTGCATGGTCCAAAGTAGCTTCTTCACCTGCGCGTACTCGATCTGCCGATGATACGACGTCCAATGGGTTGCAATGGCACTCATGATGGAATTGTTGATCACTTCATTCTTGCCTTGGTTGAAGTCAAAGAAGCTCCGTGCGTACACTTTTACGGTTGATGGTGTGTTCTGTACGTACAGCGAGCAGACAGATATGTTGCCACGTGCAACATCGTAGCTACCAAAGCTCGGAACCTGGTCGAATCCAATCGAGTGGGTCAAATGGTATCCGATCTGTTCACCATTTGCTAACGTAGCAACACCGGTCGAGTCAAGACACACGTGGTCCCGAAGAATTGGTTTTTCAAACAAGCGCCACGTGACACTAATGTGATGGAACGGGTCATCTATAGTAGACCGCACTACGTCGTGCAGCACCATGCAATCCACCGCTCCATCCTGGATTGTCGCTGACTTGACTCGCATTGCCTCTGTAGAGGGAACCACTACTGCGTACATCAGATCTTCGAGCTTACCAACTACAGTACCCAGTAGTAGGAGTGAGGATATCTCTAGAGGTTCAGTTTTAGTGGCACACTCCCGGAAGACCTTCATGCCTTCTTTCTTGCGGACTTCCTTCCAACGATTCTTGTTCGCTGGAGCACCGTTCTTTCCGAACTTCATAGCACTATACTGTTCGATGTTGTGTATCACCATGGTTTCTGCCAACTCACAAAGTATTTTATTGTCCTGGTCCGTACATTGCAGTGGCTTTAGCAAGTGTGAAAATCTCTGAGGTTGCATCGGCATGTTGATGAATTCGAAGCCACGACTTGTCTTGCGCTGGTCTGTTTACAATGTGGGGCCCAGTCTAAAGCGTGTGTCGTCTTCGTAGCTTCAGATTGTTAGTCACGTGACACGATGTGTGTAGAGAGAAAGTCGACAAATGTGTTCGGTCAAGTTGTCCTCACGTTGGAATCGGGGAGGCGATAGCACCCAGCGTTGTAGTTAGCAGTTCATTGGCGAGTCTTTCGTGGCGGAATAAAAAGTGGCAGTGCTGGAAAGAAAGACTATCTACTAACAGATAAGCTCATAGACAATGTACCTGCATGCCACACTCACAGTGCAAACGTTTCGTCTCCGTTGAATCAATTTTTCACTACAATAGCTTTAAACCTACTAGCCGTGATTTAACATACTCATTCTAGCTGAGATCGTTTCTCGTCAGGTGCGCTAGCGCCCTCTAGCACAGTCCGAGTGCTGAAAGATTTTGCGTTTTTAATGCATCAATTGTACGAGGGTTGTTGCAGCTGTAGCTTCGTCCTGAGCCGCACCCAAGACGACGAAACCCGCTCGAGGGGTATATTGTTTTCGATGTGACGAGTTTAGTTGCTCCACATACGTTAGAGCCACGCCTTCCCTCAACACGAACGATCGGAGAGAAAAGAGTAGGGAGTATCGACACAATAGACCAATTCGGGGTGTCGATGCAAACCAATGCTATACACACGTCTGCTACAATTTGCCCCATACGAGCACTACGAACTGTACCTACTGTACATGCATGTATAGCCACAGGAACGAAAGGGTCAATAGTACCACGTCAACTCGATCGAGAGTCACCGTGATTACCGGGGTTTCGAACGGTGATGACAAGGGATAATGTACAGCAAAATGCCCAATTCAACAACTAATTCACTACGTAGCTAACCTCATATTCCAGGATCTGTGTTTCGAATTTCGACGTCAGCCTTGCATTTCGTTGTTTGAGCCGCAGTGATCAGAGACAACAATCAACTTTGTAGTGATATCACTAGTAGTTGATTGATGCCCCAGACGTATGGAGGTCGATGACCATGACCAACAACCAAGTTAAAAAACATTCTCTTTGATCCGGTTAGTGAAGTGTAATTCTTTGTTCTCACTCTTTAGCGTTCTTAACTATGTTGGTGGCCGTTTTGGCGAATGATATCCGACCACCCAACTCCCTTCTCAATGCAGTCACCGCACAGGACGGCGCACCCAATGTATCCGTACAGTGAACAGCTTGGACATCCACTGTATTCGCTCCTGCAGTTCCTCGGCAGTGAGATCAGTTGGATTATCGCCATAATACTCTTCTTCACGCGGTCCACCGCCTTTTCATGCGGCTCATCGTCTTCATGTTCAGGTTTTCATTTCAAGTTCAGTGCTGTAAAAGGCAATAACGTTTTTAAGGTGGATTAAGCAGCTCGTTCACGAAGATCATGTCCTTCGCGGGCAAACGCGACATCATGGAAATCTATCCGTCCGTTACGACATCTTCGTCGTCAAGATCTCCATAGTCGCAGAAGAAGACCCGTGTATCTCCAACAATTTCAATTTTTGGGTGTTAGAGATCCTGGTGCAAGAACGACAGCATCTTGCGAACAGCGAGTGAAATTCTGGTGTGACCTTAATTCCATGAAACTAGCAAGCAGCAAGTGATGCTACCCGTTGGTGAATCGTTCGTCTGAACCTCTTAAAAGGCAAGATCATCCAGTTAGTTCACTATCCGGGATGAAGTGATGGTGTTATAATACTGTGACACCATCACTTCAGTTGAATATCTGTACATGTATGAGAGAGTGACCAGACAATCTATTGACTTATGCCCATAAGTTATTGGTCTCGGAAACTCCTGCAGCAGATTTACTGTGAAGAGGTTTTCATCCCTACACATACTGTATTCTCAAGTGAAGTTTTGAGCCATCAACGACATCTCTCGACATTGTAGCGTCTACTCAATGGGAGAACGCGGAACGGTTGATCAACTTGTCTGTATTGTGCTTTGCACCTGTTATTTATTGCAGTAGTGATCGTACTTCAGTGGTAAATCATAGAGACTGTGTAGCGGCACTGCTGACATCGCGATTCAAGCCTGGTTCGGTCCGAAAATGGCACTCGTAGAAAGTACCAAACTGAGTTATTCGTCCTCGATGTGGTAGATCATGCACGAGATGACTTTGTGTGTGCCATTACTGCAGGAAGACAATCCACGATTTAAGCAATCCGTACTCGAGTACGATTTACAGCTAATTAGTACACGATAAATCGTACCAATCCAGGTTACTATCACATCAAACGTGACATTGTACCACGTGATTGCCTTATTTATGTATCGTACCAGACGACAGCGACTTCATTGACAATAGAGCGAATAAGAGAGACTTAGAATCCTGAGTTTGAAGCCAAAAAGTACAATAAAAAGTGGGTGCGAACTTAGCGCCGCTCGTCTGGGACATTTTGAACTGCAAAATCCCAAATTGCTGCAGTGCAAAGTACGGATTAGATTCATTCATTTTGGCGCAAAATGCAGCCGGAAAGGGCGGGAAAAGGCGCGTCACCGCGGCGCGTCACACGGGGTGAGTGCGGAATGAGCTTGAGCACTACAACGGAATTGCTCCAGACAAGGCGTGCGCGGGGCTTCACCTCCTGTGGTCATGGCAGACAGAGTCAGTCAGCTCAACAGGCTGAGATACCTCTGCGTAGCTTCGTGGGTAACTTAAACGCTCGAGCAAGAGACACAAACCTAGCTCATCATTTAGTTGTTGTATCACAGGGAATCAACTCGACACTTTACCTTCCACAGCGGAGAATCTGTCGCCGTGGTATGGTGCGATGAGTACAGCTGGAATCTGCAGCAAAACCACGAGTCGCTTGATCCCGTCGTGATCGAACCGAAAGCGCTTTCGGCAGTCGGTGTCTGACATCTCGTTCAAGTCGAACGCGATCATAGGCAACACCGGCAGGTCTCGGTGAAGAAAGTAGCCCAGAGAAAACGCTATTTCCCACGCTCGGCGCCTTCCAAGCCGTCTGATAAGAAGCAAAAACTTACCCGCGTCTTTGCTGCGAATGACGCGGTTGTTGCCTCTCCACTGAAGCGCCAGCACGATTGCTCTAAGCGGGGAAAATCGCCGAAGCAGGTATTTCATCACGCAGACAGCGTATTGCTCCCTGTCCGCAGGGAGCGCATCCACAGTTATGTCGTGTATGTCGACGTTCCGCATTGCCTTGATCGATCTGTTGACAAGTAGCATACAGTCGGTCAGCACTACGCTCGCAAAGCCTTCAACACTGAGGCTCCGCACCTTATCGTATCAAAATGTAGTGTGTTTGTAGGACATCAAATTCAAATTCAATTTGCTCTTATCGTGCTTCCATTTTGAACTGCAATTTGGGTGCGAACCTTGAGTCTACCGAGAAAAGTCGCCGTCACCGGAAAGGCGCGAGTAAAGTGCGATTCAAAACTGCCTTCAAATTCAGGACTCAACTCTCTCTTATTCGCTGTAATGACTGGATACCGACACCTTGACGACCAACGACCAACGATCAACGACCAACTACATCACCACTGCAACTCCATAATCAACTGCGTGCGAGCCACGTCAACAACAACACTTCATTATTATCCACCAATGGACAGTGAAACGAGCTGGCGAGACTCGCCGCAAGACATGTCCCCTATGAGGCAGATAGTACAGTACTAGGAAGAGGACTGATACACGGCTTGTTTAAATCTACTTGCTTCTCAACTTACCTTCGAGCGCCCAAACGTCATAACTTAGTACCAACTACCAGGTAAACAAGCAAAGGAAGACGACACTTACGCCAAACTGGCTATCACTATATGTGATTTGATGCATCCTGTGTGCGGTACATCCTGACTGTAATAGAAAAATAAAGGGACCACCAACATCTGAGAACAAAGTGGCATAAATTTTTGAGAGAGAATGCAATGGTTTGCGGCATTTCGGCCCTGTTGCTTGAGCCACTTCAGCGGTCGAGGAACTGGGTCTAGTAAGGACGATTGTACCGTCATCTCCTCACAATATTCCAGACTAAAATTGTCATGAATTTTGATAAGTGTACGAATATATACGGATGAATTTAACAATCTTTGTCGCATACTGTTGCGACATTCTGCTCAACACTATGTGACAATGTATTTATGATGCACTTCAAAGTACCACATTGATTTCCAAGAGATCCACTGTGACATTGGAATTTGCGAGGGATCTGCACGAAGATTTACCCTGTGAACAGCAACGAGAATTGCTGCTCGTTTTGTGAGCACCACCACCAATGGCGTCATTTCCCATTTCGCTCTCGAACAAGTAAGCTATAAAACCTCCAAGTGTCCCAGTCATGCGTCTATTTTTCATGCTGTCTGTTACGGTGGTCGCCCTATACTTTGGTGCCTGTAACGCGACTGCGGCTTTCGATGAAAGCAAGATCAAGATGATAGAACTACCAGGCATCGTCCACTCAACTGGTGAAGGGCAGCAGGTCGGTGCTAACAGCAGACGATTTCTTCGAACTCACCAAGAGAATGGAGTTTCCTCAACAGAGGAGCGAGGCTTCAATATCGCGGGGTTGGTGAAGAAATGGCAGGCCAAAAAATTGGCTAAGGAACTATTGAACGATCCAAACAAGGCACAAATAGCATACAGGGAGTGGCAAGCGGCTGGCAAGACCCTGACAGACATTGACAACTTCTTGAAACTAGCGGACCCCAAGAAAAATGGTGCAAAGTACAATCAGGTTTACAACGGCTACATGTACCACTTGGATTTGCTGGCGTAAGATCCGATACTTTTTGCAGTAGTGTTTGAAGACAGAAAACATTGCAAAGCCCACAGCGATTTCAGGGATGTATAGTTAGTTTCTAACGTAAATACATGACCTCCTAAACAACAAGACAGAAAACATTGTGGTTGCCTAACGTTCGTTGACAATAATAATGCCTACTATCGGATGGATGAATTTATTGCCGTCTGGTAAGAAATACCGTGATTCTCTCACAGCTTCATCGCTCAATCCTGATCGTATTCCTATAGCTGGCGTCGTCCTGATCAATACGTTACCTGTGGTAACTTCAGCCACACAGACGTCGCTGTCCATGGTTCGGAACAAACGCAGAAACACAAGTTTTGAAACGAAATTGAATATGGACATATCGATGCAACTTGTAATCTTCATGTCACGCGGTCTGAATGACACACAACAAGTCACTTGTCGAGTTCAACACTCCCTTTTGTCCATAGCAGCCAAAACGAAGTCATTGAGATGACTTGCTGTAACGACCGACGCGAGCATCAATCTTTCTAGATAACGATAGCCACTTGTTCGTGTTCGTGTAATGATGGTGGATAGCTCGAAAGGTACACCGCTAATAGTACTAACACAGGGCTATATCCGAGCCAGTAAGGATACATATCTATCATATTTCTTACAACTAACTTTGGTCTTATTTTTGTCCTAGATTTCAACCGTATTCGTCAATGAGCTTCACACTATTCCACAAGGAGCCCAGGACACTTTTGGAGACACATGCCTGACTTTGGCAACTTTACTGGCAAGTCTAACTGAAGTGACAAGCTACTGCTTTATGATGTTTCTTTAACATCGGGTCGATACCAGAATGCTTGCACAAAGTGCAAATAACGCTCTAAGCTATGGCTAATGCAACTCGCCTTAACTACTTGCCAGTATGAAGAACTCAAGCATAGTGGAAGTAGTCAACGTCACAACGTAGGCACGACTGTGAGCACCAAATTGCAATACTCTATCATCTATCACATCTTAGCGGTACGTTAGAATTTCGCTGTCCGTTCAGCTACCTCTGGAATCAAGACTTAGGCGCTAAGCCGAAATGGCCAGCATGGATTCTTCTGTGCGTTTGTCACTGCTTGACTCACACTGCCCTCCAGACCGCTCTTCTCGGGAAAGTAGACTGGTTGGGATTGCATGTGTTGTGTGTGTCGTCCCATTTTCCGTCGTTAGTTCTGTTGATCCGGTTGGCCATGGTACGAAACTGAAAGTACAGGTTGTGCGTCCAGGAAGGAGCACGAAGCACTGGCCACTTTGGGGACGATTTGGCCTGAGTATTCAGGCAAGTCAAGTCGGCATCGTCGTTATGCTACCCACTCGACTTCTTTTAAGGCAGGTGGTACTGGAGCTTGCCTCAAGATGTGATCCAGCAGTATTCGCTGGACGAACCTTTGCCGACATCATCGGTTGACGTGCCTCTTTCATTTCAGTTTAGGTCCTGGACAGGTAGCCAGGCACTCTTCATTTCACTCTGCCCTCAAATCTCGCGTTTGGTAGGGTCAGCTCTCAGTCACTTGCTAAATCACACGCTTCACGACGCAACAGTCGAAGTGAGTAGGAAGAGCTCGGTAGAAACAACCCCACAAGAATCATTCTTACAACCAAACCTTGACGTTGGACTTCATTGTCGAGTCCAACACGAACAATTGTCACGATTTCGAGTACGGACAATATGCCGTTCTCGAAGGATGGCGTCATAATGCCGACGCTGGAGCTGGAATATCACGATGCGCAATTGATGCAGGAGCTGGCAGCTAACCTTCTTCAGCAGAACTTGGACCAGTACAGTGGTTTGGCAGTAACACCTGATGGCCACCCTGATGCACGTTCGTGGGCCTCCATTCAAAAACGTGAAGGTGTCCGTGTCTACAAGGAGAGTACTCAGCAGCAGCAACAGCAAATTAAGTCACAAGCAGCTACTGGAAATGGATCTGTCAAGACTGTCAAAGTACCGCCATCCCTACTGTTAATGGGAACTGTTAAAGGAAGTCTAGAAGATGTATTGTACGCCACAGCGGCATCTACCACTGAGGCGATGTTGACCAAATCCAAATTCACGGACGACGGTGTAGTTGCTTCCAAGGTATTGGCTCGCATCATCGAACCCACGATGGCAGACCCAATGCACTTCCTTAATGTTACATGGCGCTATCTCGCCCTGTCCGAGCCGCGAGATTATGTGTGTTTGGATGTGGCTGGTTGGGGAAACACTGCACGAGGTGACCAGGTAGCGTACCACCTCATTCACTCTGTGGGGTTTGACGCTCTCCCCACCTTCGAACACAAGGGGATTGCTCGTGCTAACATGTCGGTGTGTTGGATCTTTCGCCAACGGACAGCTACTCTCGTTGAGTGCTACGCGCGAGGTTATTACGACTTCGATACCACCAATGCAATGCTAAACTCGATTTCGATGCACACGATCGCGTCTCAATGGCTTTCATGCATCAAGCTCGTCTCGTACGCTCAAAATATGAAACTATCTCGACTACTCAATCGTGGCAAGGGTGCAATCAGCTCTGATGATAGTGAGAGCGACAGTGGTGACAGTAGCTTTGGTAGCAGCAGCTACAATCCGACGCAGTCGCAAACAATGTCGAGTTCTACCTCAAGTTCAGGTAACTCCATCGTGTTGTTACCACCTCCAGAGCCGGCAAGGGTACCGGCTTCTCGCTGCAAATTGTGCTGTAAGAATTTTCGTTTCCTAGGTGCCTCTCGACGATTTTGTGAGGCATGTGGTGAAGATGTGTGTTCCCGCTGCAGTGTGAAAGAGACACTATGGCTATATTCTCACACTCGGCAATGTGTACGAGAGCGAAAGAAAAATTTCTGTAAGCAGTGCGTAGCTGACGCTACACGGAGTGAAGCTGGAGCTGTGGCGCGAGATGATTTCGTTGCGGCAGCGCAAGCTCAACACAGTTGGTAACGGTGTTATTCAGCTTTATGTCATCTTGGAGTTACCTATCGCAAGAGAGCTTTATGACAAGCTTTTTCGTGCCTGGTGTGCACAGACGAAGAGGAAATCTGTGATGTCTTCCAGCACCAACTCACTTCGAATGTACTCCACGTGAACTTCGAGTAGTATCTAGTCTTTAAGACGTTGCGGATAGATAGAAACGGAGGTTTGTCCATCCATAGGTTAGTCAGTAGTCATCGTTCAATAGTACAGTGGATGTTTTACTTTCAAATTCTAGTTCGTTGTTACTGTGTATCTCGACTCGAGATTCTCGAGCAGAGAGCAGCAAGAATATCGAAGGAGTAACATATCAAAGATTGTCCGAGTATTACTACTGTACAATTAGGCTGGATTCATGTTGCATCGTGCTCCTAACACACACAATGGACCAGTGTAGGACAGCCTAGATGAATAAGGCATCTGACAGTGCTTTTTGTTGCCTGTCTCCAGTTGGCTTAGTGTCATAGAGTGCGCCAATACTCGCATGAAACGCCAAGCTCTTGACAAGAGACAACCAGCTGGCTCAATATTGCCAAAGTCCCTCAAGAAAGAGCACATCGAACGTTTTGGTTGTCATTGAGCTCGCTGATACCAACACTAAGGTCTTTATAAAGTGATAATTCACTTCAACTATCGATTATATAGAGGTGAAGTTTTCATTCACTTGAGCTAAGTATGCTGTGATCCCCATCATTTCCGATATTATCAGTTTAGAGAGATGCCCACTTTCTGACTCGATTAGAGTCAGAAGCACAAGATACTTTTTGTGTCACTCGAAGTATCCGATAAGTGGCATCAATACATGCATTGCAAACGAGTGAGGCTTAAGGCACGTGCTGTATGCGTCTAGCCATTTATCGTCGGAGCTTTATCACGCAAGTCTCGCGTGGCAAGCGTGAATAAGACTGACCGCGAAGGAACCACCACTGTGGTGAGAGAATGCAAAAGGATCTCTCAAATAATGAGTCGCGCCGCTGCACTCAACCGAGTCTTCTATGCGAAAAGTTCCTAACCTACGTCTTCTTTCGTGCCTTTGCATTGACTGCATTCGCTGAATTACCGTCGCTTGCTAGGACAATTTTTTGCTTCGTCTGGATCAGCGACGCAAACAAAACGCTCAAACGGTTGCTAGACTAGCAAGTTTGTGGCGAGAGGTAGGTTATATGCTGTACAAATTCTACTTGCCGTGACGCACTTCGTTCTCAGAAACGATCTGGCGGGCTTCATGTGGCTCAGGCCTGGAATTGACAGGCTCTGACATGATTTGGGTCATTGTGGCTTTCACTTTGTACGCAGTGTGATCGAAGACGTCGTCTTATCTGTTTTTATTCCAGCGAGCAACCATTCTGGAACCACCATCGACAACTACCATGTCCAAGGACGACCTGGTAGCGCAAGAACTACCGCGGCTTCAGTTGTCGAGCTTGGATATGAAAGCAATCTTGGAGTTGTCCGTGAGTTTGTTGGAGACCAATCTGACACAGCAGAAGGAGCTCCCTCTGACGAGAGATAGTTTTCCAGACTCGCGTGTCTGGCGAGAAGTGCAGCGCAAGGAAGGAGTGCGAGTGTTTAAGGAGTTTCAGTCTCAGAATTCCATGCCAAGCGGAAACAGCGCGGCATGCATGCGAGCTGGAGTTGCTCATCCAGAGGAGGCCGGAATTCCATCACTGTTGATGGTGGGTACTGTGGCTGGATGCCTCAACGATGTCATGTATGCATCTATTGCAACAAGTACCGATTCCATGCGAGTACGATCCAAATTCGTGCAAGACGGTGTCGTGAACAGTAAAGTGCTTTGCTGCGTAGAGAGTCCGTCGTCTGACGACCCGTTCCACACGCTCAATGTGACTTGGCGCTACTATTCATTGTCGGAACCTCGTGACTACACCTGCATCGAGGCAACTGGACTGGTACCCAATGACTACGGTGAACTTGTGGGATTTCATTTAATCCACTCACTGGAGTTCGCTCAACTGCCTGTGTTCCGGAACTACGGCATTGAACGTGCTAACATGTCAGTATGTACATTCTACCGCCAGAAAACCACGACACTCGTCGAGTGCTACACGCGGGGGTACTTTGACTTTCAATCGAGCAACGAAATGCTTAACAATATCTCACTACACACAATTTCAACGCAGTGGCTTTCAATGGCTCGGTATGTGGAGTGTGCACAGATGAAAAAGCTCGTGTGGTGGATGCGGATGCGTACGGGTCGAGATTCTTTCGCAAGTAGTAGTCAATCTTCCAGCTCGACATCATCCGGTGGCATTGCAGCAATTCGTCCAAACACTCGATCCCGGGCACAAGCAGGAACTCGCTGTCGTGTTTGCAGTCGAGGCTTTGGTGGATTTCTACGCACAGCACCGAAAGTTTGTGCCTGTTGTGCTGAGTGGGTATGCAAACGTTGCTGTGTGAAGAAACAAGTATGTGTGGTGTCATCGCACAACAAGAGCAAGGTGAACGACAAGAAGCTCATATTCTGTGCGCAGTGTATTGCTGAGGGATCAAAAAGCGATGCGTCGCTAATTCTTCGTGAAGAGCTCATGGGACATCGTACATCGTACTCTTCCACCCGCAGAACGACAAGTACTATGGAAACGATGGAGACGATGGACGAGTAATACTACAAGTAGTCATTGGCAAGGTGTTCGTTGGTTTAGCTTAGTTGATTGACGTGTGGCATGATGGTCATCGACTGCGGCTGAATATATTGAGTGGGGTTTGTTTTGTGTTTAAGATTTGGTCACACGACATGCATTACTATGCCAGTGGTGGAAGGTGCTTCGACTGAAGCAGCTCCCGAGTGACATCGCACACAATCTATTGGTAGCCTTCAGTGGAAAGACAAACTAGCATGCGGTAAGATAAGTAAGGAGCTTATTCCTCAATGACCTTGTTGCGCATCTCCGACACCTTGAAACCGGGCATCTCGAACGAAGTGGCAAGAGTGTTGACATCGCGACGCAGCTGCTTCACGCCCTCGTGGACGTCAGCGGCCTTGACGAAGTCCACCAGCTTCTTGCCGCTCGTGGCCTGGATCTCAATGCAGAGCTTGACAGCACGGTCAAGGAACTCGGCAACCTTCACGAACTCAGCCTCCTTGAAGCCACGGCTCGTCAGAGCAGGCGTACCGACACGCACACCACCCGGGGTCAGGGCACTGCGGTCACCCAGGACAGCGTTCTTGTTAAGCGTGATGCAAACCATGTCACAGAGCTTCTCGAGCTTAGAGCCCGTGACACCCTGCGGACGCAGGTCCCACAGGATCAAGTGGTTGTCAGTGCCACCCGTGCACATCGAGTAGCCCAGGTCAGTAAGGGTCTTGGCAAGAACCTTAGCGTTGGCCTTCAGCTGCTGCACGTAGGCCTTGAACTCGGGGGTCTGTGCCTCCTTGAGCTGAGCGGCAATACCAGCAATCTGGTGCTCGTGCGGGCCACCCTGGAGGGCAGGGAACACCGCGTTGTTGATGCGAGGCTCAAATTTACGCTCGTCACGACGGAAGAAGATCATACCAGCACGAGGGCCACGAAGCGACTTGTGCGTCGTGGTGGTCACGATGTCACAGTACTCGAACGGACTGGCGTGCTCCTTAGTGACGACGAGACCGCTGTAGTGAGCCATGTCGCACATAAGCAGAGCGCCATTGTCATCGGCGATCTTGCGGAAGGCGGCATAGTCCCAGTCACGCGGGTAGGCTGAACCACCGCACACAATAAGAGCAGGCTTGAACAGAGCAGCCTGTTCAGCGAGCTTCTCAAAGTCAATCAGACCAGTGTCAGCGTTCACACGGTACGGCAGTGACTCGAAGTACACGGACGTAGCCGACACAGCCTTGCGCGTGTTCTCAGCCTTCGAGTACGTGTAGAAGCCGTGAGTCAAGTGGCCTCCACTGGGCAGGTCCAGACCCATAATGCGGTCGTGAGGACGCAACAGAGCCGTGTACACGGCGAAGTTTGCAGGCGAGCCAGAGTAAGGCTGGACGTTAACGCCCCACTTGTCCTCATCCAGACCGTAGGCCGTGAGCGCGCGCTGCTGGCACAGGATCTCGATCTTGTCAATGACCTCGTTACCGCCATAGTAACGCGCGTTCGGCAGACCTTCAGCGTACTTGTTGGTGAGGCACGAGCCTAGGCAGTCCATGACGGCACGCGACGTGAAGTTCTCGGACGCAATGAGCTCGAGACACTTCCATTGGCGGTTCTTCTCAGCCTCAATGAGGTTGAAGATCTCAGGGTCTTGCTCCTCGAGCGTGGCGTTGTTGGCGATGACCATAGTGACGAGTGGCGGAAGCTGCTTGGTCGGGATGAAGCCAAATGCGGAATGCGGACGGTCTGGATGTGTTGCCTCTCATGGATGACCATCACTCTGACATAACGCACCGGATGAGATCGAATTGCATGATTTATTTAGTGAGATAGGTCTGGTTTACAGGGATAGAGTGGAGGTGGAATGTTGTGGGGTCCACAATATTAAAGATACGAGGTTCAACCGGAATTGCAAATGCGTGGACACCACGCACTGCGCGTGTTTGACCTGTCAAATCGGATCCCTAGCCCTGGCACGTTCCTGCAGTGGCTCTAAATGCCACAAGAATCTGGTGTGGCAACATCAAATGCTTTAATCTGATCCAACAAAGCTGGTTATTGCATGTACATGTGCAACCCGCAAGTAGTACAGCGTAAAGTTTACACTCGCTAGTACTTGTGAATGTTTGGAAGAGCTAATGTTGTAACGATTGATCTACCGGTATTAAAATTTAGTACCACTTTCCAGTCAAGCTTAAGTTGCACTAAAGTTGCAACATCTTTAGTGCAACTTGAGGGTGGAACAGTCAACAGCTCAATTTGGGTCAATCACAAAGAGCCTTCTCTGCAGCATGGCATCCTCTGCTTCGAACGAGTCTTCCTTGCCACCTGCGGCGCTGAAGATCCTTCCAGACATTATGGTGCGTGCTCACCTCTCTCCTCTTCTCGCTCATGTCAATCTCCCCTCCAAATTCCTTCTACAACCTTAGATATCGTCTAATCACTTCCCGTCCAGGCTGCGATCGGCCAAACGCCCATGGTACGCATCAACAGCGTAGGCAAGAAGGCTCATCTGCAGTGTGAACTACTGGCCAAGTGTGAGTTCTTCAATGCCGGTGGTTCGGTCAAGGATCGCATTGGTCGTCGCATGGTGGAGGACGCAGAAGCTGCGGGACGCATTAAACCTGGGGATACGCTCATTGAGCCTACGTCAGGAAACACTGGTGAGGAGATAAGAATCTACTATGAAGTATGGGTAATTAGAGACTAATGGTGAGGGTTTGTGTGCTTTTTAGGCATCGGTTTGGCCCTCGCATCTGCTATTAAGGGATACCGCTGCATCATTACACTACCAGGTGAGGTTGCTGTGTCATAATTGCTCCTTATTGTGGTGTATTTATTGTGGTAATTGTAGAAAAGATGAGTCTGGAAAAGGTGAACATCCTCAAGGCACTTGGGGCGGAGATCATCCGCACCCCAACGGAAGCTGCATGGGACTCACCAGAAAGTCACATTGGGATTGCTAAGCGTCTACAGGCGGAACTCCCTAATGCACATATTCTGGACCAGTACGCCAACCCGTCGAACCCACTGGCACACTACGATGGCACGGCTGAAGAAATCTTGGACCAATGTGATGGGAAGGTTGATATGGTCGTCATGGGAGTCGGTACTGGCGGAACTATCTCCGGTATTGCCAAGAAGCTCAAGGAAAAATGTCCTGATGTCATAGTCGTCGGTGTGGACCCGGAAGGATCGATTTTGGCCCAGCCAGAGTCGTTGAATGACAAGAACCGCCTGCAACCGTACAAGGTGGAGGGCATTGGCTACGATTTTATCCCGGATGTGCTGGACCGCAGCTTAGTGGACAGGTGGGAGAAGACGAACGACCAGGAATCGTTCATCATGTCACGTCGTCTGATTCGCGAAGAAGGATTGCTGTGTGGTGGATCCAGTGGCTCTGCAATGGCTGCCGCTGTCCGTGCTGCTTCCACGTTGAAGGCTGGTCAGCGTTGCGTCGTCATCCTACCAGACTCGACCCGGAACTACATGTCCAAATTCTTGAACGACGCATGGATGTACGAAAACAAGTACGTTGAGAACACAGTGCACACGCGTGAGAACTACTCCAAGTACCGCAAGGAGACGGGTACGTGGTGGTCGGAGCAGCGAGTGTCTGTGTTGGAATTGCCTCACCCATCGACTGTGACGCCACAACTTTCTTGCGCTGCCGCCATCGAGACGATGGAACACCACGGCTACGACCAGCTTCCCGTTGTGAAAGAGAATGGTACTGTGCAAGGTGTAGTAACCATCGGCAATCTGCTGTCGATGCTGTCATCCGGCCGTGTTAGTCGCACGGATCCCGTTGCTGCTGTGACCTTCGGCAATTTCAGTCGTGTCACTCATGAGAGCTCTCTGGCTGAGCTTGCTACCATCTTCGACAAGGACTACTTCGCCGTCGTAACCTCGATTGATGGCAAGATTGCTGGTCTCGCTACGCGAATTGATCTGCTTAACTACATCACGAGCGCTACCAAGGAATAAGTACAGACTGGACCGTCGAACTAGATTGAAGAGAGTATCAGGAATACCATATCCTACGAACTGAAAATCTATCGGTTGGTGATTCCGTCACTCCACACCTGGGATTTCTTTTTTGAAAAACGGATATTAGTACTATACCTTGCCAGTTGCGTGTGAGAGATCGGTCTACATATTACTTCAGGAAAATACTACCTCTATCCCTCAGGTATGGAGGTATCCCACGTCATTACAGTGGAATTGTACCACGATAGAGTGTATGGATTTTGACATGCGTACGGAATTATGGTCTCTTGACCAACATCCACGGCTATGAAGTGGGCTCTTCTGCTGTAACTACGCGGCCTAAAGGGATTCATAAGTGTTTATATCGTCGTTAGCGAGTACTTTTCATTGCTAACTGAAGGAATGGACCTCCTGATGCCAGCATGTCGCGTTGAAGCTAATACATTCATGCAGCAATGGTAATTGCGTGTACATTTCTGGTCGCCGGATCATTAAGTTCCCAGTCATACTTCATTTTGAATTCGGACGTTGATACAACAGAACACATTCCTACGCTACGCAGAAATGCAAATTATCGTGCTGAAGGTTGTTGTCTTCCTGTGCATTACTGTGCGATGCGTCACAAGCAAACTAAGTATTCCAGACCCCGAGGACGGCCATCGGGCCTCCATTATTGAAGCCAGATCCCAGTTGATTGAAAATGTAGAGCGAACCTACTCGATAGGAGATCAAACATTCCAGTTGAATCCAGGACCGGAGGTCTCTACAGCTTCAATGCTGTACTTCGAGCACCTAGTGACACAAGCCACCGCACTCACGGCAACGACCAACTATAATGCATCTAAGATCGAAAGTTTTCTGAAAGACCGACTTCTGTCGAAGGGCGAAAAGGATTTTCAACGTGCTTATGAAGATCTAGCCTCCACTGGTATGATTGTTGCGCCATTGGCGCTGGACTCAAGTGATGAGAATTTCGGCTCCATGCGACTCAGTATCCTCGGCAACAATTTGAACCTGGTACATAGTGGAGAATACGCAGAATATCTGTGGCAGATCCCGTTGGTAGTGATGCAAGATGTTTGCGGTGAGCTGACGTTGTCGAGTGCACTGAAAAAGCGAAAAATATTCGTGGCAGACTTTTCGGACTACGGTGATCTCACAGATCAAGCTGCCAAAGACGTCAAGTATATCCCCAATGTTGTCGGATTCTTCTGCAACAACGTTGCCAAGCGACAATTTCTTCCGTTAGCGATCACCCTCGTGGACTCCGAGTTGACGTACACAAAAGCGGACTCTGCAGGCGAGTGGCAGTTAGCAAAGATGGCGCTGCATGCAACGGAGGTGAACTTCCAGCAAATGCGGCACTTCGTCGAGACTCACTTAGTCTCCGTCCCGGTGCAAGTCGAAATGATCCGCAGTCTAAGCACCGAGCATCCGGTGTACGCCTTATTGGATTACCATTTCTTTGCAGATTTTGGGATGGAATACTTTGCCAGACGAGAGTTGTTGAGTCCCGGAACACCGTATGATCAAGTCACAGGGTATGGAGCTACAGGATCCCTGCGCGCCGTGATGCGAGAGTTTGGCACTACCTCAGTGGAGCTCGATCTTCCAACTGACTTGGCTGCGCGTGAGGTGGAGTCTTTGACTGACTACCGTCTGAATCGCTATGGAACCAAGTATTACAGCATCATAAAGACGTTTGTCAGGAAGTACGTACAGGCGTACTACCAGAACGAGAAGTCTATTCGAGATGATGCTGAGCTACAGAAGTGGGCTCAACGAAGCTCCCGACTCGAATACATCCACGGATTTCCGGCAGTATTCACAGGCTACGATGACCTTGTCCGGTTGTTGACACATTTTATCTTTGAAAACGCCATCAAGCATCACTTCATGAACGGACAAGCATCTTGGCACAGCATCGCATCACCATTCCACGGTCCAGCACTCTACAACAAACCATTGCCAACCAAGAAAGGTGAAGATGTAAATCCACTCGACTACGCAGCTCCAAGCGAAACCGTACCAAAGATGGCGTACTTGTACTCCTGGTTCACTAGACAAGTCCCCGTGAACGCCTCCGCCCTAAACTTTTACCTGGTGGAGCCCTTCACCAAGGAAACGTTGCTAGTGGAGCCTATCCTGGAATTCCAACACAACATGCAAGACATGGAGCACTTCGTGGAGTTTGCTGAAAAGCAAGAAATGCACCCAATTGACATTTTCAAGCCATCATCGCTACCATTCTACTCATTTATTTAGGCGGGATCGTCACGTTTGAAGGTTAGACAAAATCTGGAGTAGCTCGCTTGCTAGGTATGATGCCAATGGCATCAGAACCAATCGCTTAAACACTATCTATCTACTCGATGACTTTCAACACGATTTTAATCACACAAAAATGAATGCACCATATCCCAAGTTAATACCTGAGGGACATTATTCAATGTCATCTATCCAAGTACTAATGCTGGAGAATCAACCAGCTATCGCCTAGCAACCTGAGGGCACTAAACGACACTAATTCTTACGGCTTTGTCGACAGAATGCCGGATGCAGGTTTTGGTCCAAGAAATGAGGTAGTGTCAGGAGTAGGACGTTCTTGGACGTATTCTGGTCACGATTCACAGTCATACCAAAACAGCCATTGTGTCGACAATGGAGTACACTGTAAATCTTGACGCGACGAACGACCTCGCCCTTGCATTTGCGTAGAGCGAACTGATACGTCAGCTCTTGATGGCAGTCTGCATGCAGTTTACTGGTGCGAAACTCTGGAATAGAGTCGACCGTGCAGTAGTGTTTCAACTCCATCTCTAACTTCTTGACCAGGCAGGTCCGTCTTCTTTTTGCGCTTGCACCTCATGGTAAGCAGCCCTTAAGACTTCGTTGACCTCAGACTACAGAATACACAGACCTTGAGATGTTAGACCTTAAGATTGTTGGTATATGTACCTGTCACAACTTCTGTCGGAGTAGGTCGCCGCTGGGAAATTCAAGAAGGCCCTTGCTCTCATGTGTGGCTAGTTGCTATCTTCTACAAAATAAAATATTGATGATGTCCTCTTATGCACTGGATGGTATTCGATAATAAGTCAGTCGGCAAAGATGTTCGAGTTGAACAGGAAAACTGGAAAGCTCAAGTCGTACTCCAGTTTCGCGTGAATGATGTCACTAGCAACGCAAAGAACCAAATAACAACAAAGGGTTAACTAACACGGGGCAGCTTTGTATGTACACTGTTTATAATATTTCTGCGCTCAAGAAATACGAGCCACGGCAGAACCAGAATACGTCATAAGGTAAATAATCAGTTCTAGATCCAGAGTAGTTACAGGGATGCGATTCCGCCGCTCTTGGCTGCCCCCATAGCATCTGCTCCACTGGAAACAGAGAGCTGGGAATTCTTTTTCAACAGGTGCAGCGTTGTTCACTTTGAAAGCATTACCACCACAAGCTGAATACTGCTTGTTGCAGGAGACTGGAGGACGAATCTTGCCTCGAGAGGACTGAAAACTGGAACAGGTACCGGAGCCGGCTCCAATACGGGCATGTTTCCCGAAAGTCCACTACGGGAGAGCGCTCGTCTGTGACTGGTACTATTGCTATTGCTGTTGTTGCTGGTGATATCAGGTAGCATCAAGGATGAAGTTCTTGCCAACCTTCTCGAATTCAGTATGTCTAACTAGCGTTTTTATGCAAGAAAAAAACGCTAGTTCGACCAAAAGCGTATTTCTGAACTAGCGATTTTTGCCAGTGTGCAGAAAAAAGCGCTAGTTCGTCCGACAGAAGTTAATGCTGACGGCTTTGCTTTCCGTCGCTGACAGTATGACCGTCTCCCGTAAATAAAGACTGCCCCGTATTCAAAAACGGTTTGGACGAATTTTATTTCGTCCACTAAATAAATTCTCAAAATCGTTTTTATATTAAAACAGTATTGGGAGGAATCAACAGAAAATTATTCTTTGTACCCAGTAACTATTTAGAATTTCATAGACTCTGGGAGATGTTGAATCACTCAGCTTGAGTGAACATGTGGCAATGTGAGCCCCATTGACTTCCTTGTTGAGATAGTCGACCACTAGCACCGTGCAATCTCACAAACTACAGGTTATAACACGTGTGGTGTTTTGCATCTGGTCCGGCATTTTCGTCCGAAAGTTATGTGGGTAATAAAACATAATAACACCTAAATGCTCAGTAGCTTCCACGATTGACAGTGAAATGCGGGAAGAGCGTTCTTCTATCACGACAGTAGTGGTCACCCGAATAAAGAAGGAATAGTATCCGAAAAGCTGCAACCATCGAGCAAAGAGTGTCGCAGTCATAAGCGTCTACTCCGTGGTTGTTACCCCAGCATCAGGGACTTGACATGTGTTGCCTTTTCATGCTGCAGCTACGTACTTCTTCGGTGTACTGTGTGAAATGATGGCCGTGTTATTTGTCTCCTTTAAATTGGCCCCGGCGAGCACCGCGTGAACGGCTTCCTCTAGCTTTTTATCGTTGTATTTAGTACGAAGCTTTCTCATAGATGTTGACGTGATTTGTGTAGTTGGAATCAGTCTGCAGTACTATTAAATATTTGCCGTTTGTGTTTTGTCAAATCCCATCTGTAATTTGATGGGTACATCGTCAACGTGTGTTTAATAAAATAGTGGCTGTTAAACTGTCGAAACTGACCATTTACCATATCGCAACGGTTCCGACATCCCTACATTTTTCGACATTTCGGGATGACACAAAATAAAGCCAGGTATAGGGTAAGTCACATTAGGTACGATCACTCTAAGTCCGAGTTACACAAAGTACGACAACTCCAGTCAGCTTTCAAAAAGTGATTCGTAGGCGCCAGGAAATGCGCTGTAGAGGCCTGTAGGCCGAGAAAAACGACTTTTTCTTATATCAGGCTATTATGGGCTTGGAGCAGTGTGCACTCCAGCCCGCAAATTCATGAATGATACCCCATGCGCGAGTGGGGGGCCACTAATAGGAGCGAATATCGTTCAAACAATGACATACTCAACTCACAATAGTGACGTATTCTCTACAGCCAATCGTTTTAAAACCTTAGTAAGGTTTTTAGCTGGCCAATAGGAGAGCGCCACGAATATACACCCTGCCGACAGGAAGACTAGCACATCAGTCCTCTTTTTTGGGTCCAAACCCATCAGATCTCCAATGGCCTTCGCCCGCCCAACTCCGACGACGAAGCTCACAGGTTGAGCGCAGGCATTGTCCTGAGGAGCGGGATCGATACCCGCCGTCGCCAAGAAATTTTGGGTGGGGGCCTAGCGAGCATCGACCATGACAAGGGCGCCGTGAGAAGCCGAAGGCGTGCAGTATTCTGTGTGTGGTGGTTTGTGTGCATGTCGGTGGAGATAGCGACGTGTGAAGGGCGGCGTATTGCGGTAAGTAGTGACAGAATAGGCGGTGGTGTGTGTTAGGCTATGCAATGTGTGTATTTGATGCAGGGATCTCTGTGGACTTTACACGTGGCCTACTACGGTAAGTATGTCTTGTGTGTCGACAGGTGCGGGGTCTTCGATGCGTCCGATGGCAAGGAGACGCTTGTACGCGTAGATGCGTTCATCCAAAGCTCCCGACTTGTGCAGTGGTCGCAGTGCGCGCAAGACACTTCCTGCACCCTTCGCGTTGGTACCACGTGCCTTCAAGAACGCGAGAACTGCGTCTTCAGCGCGACTGCCGGCGTCGAGGACTTGATCTCTGTAGTCCTCCGCGTTAGCATGTAGAGCGAAGCCTTGAGGGAGGAACAGCTTCATGAAGGCGACGACGTGGCGGAACTCCGACTTCTTCTGGCGATCGCTTGAGTCCCACACCCGAGGCACCTTGGTGTACCATTCGTACCATGCAGCAGACAGGTTCGTAGCTTGCTTCTTTCTGCGTTTTGGTTTAGGTTCTTGGTCTGACGATATTGCAACTTGTTCTTGTTCAGTAGTGACGCGTGCTCTCTTCCCCTTCAGCTGAGCCGCTTCGACAATAGCTAGACGTGCTGCCATGAGTCTGTTTGAAGCAATAAGCTCTTCAATGACAGCTAGAAGGTGACCATGATCTTGACACGTGTGCGTCTTCTCTTCGGTCTTCTCTTCTTCTTGTGCACAGACTGCAGCTTCCTCATTCAGCGCCATGGACCACGCGAGCAAGTCAGCGGTACAGATCTGAGCGGCTTCCGGTGCTAACGCTTTGAGCTGCGGGAAGTATCGTACAAGGTAAGCTGTAAGTACGCTAAGTGCCTTGATACTCACGTTGAGCCGTTTTTCCTTTAGCCCCGTACACGTACTGAACAGAAGCTCCTGTAAACACCGAAGCCGCTCACGCGTCGTGTGGTCCTGTGCCGCGATGTCGATAACCTTGGGAGACGCATCGGCATCCCATCCGCTCAAGACTCGAGCAACCTTCCGGTCTTCACGGGCAGTGTTCGTGATGTAGGCAAACGCCTTGTTTGTCTTGGTCATGTCCCATGCCCCACGGTCGAAGATCCATTGGGCTGCAAGGTGGTCGTCGCCGTTCGCGTGTTGAGCTCCGCCGCGACGGAAGGAGTGAGAGGTAAGGTCGGCTGCAACTCCTGCTGGCTCAGCGACGCGCTTCAGCATCCGGTTGACATGACCCTGTATGCTATCTTCACCCCGTTTTGCATTCCCTCCACTGGGCTTCTTCTGCGGCGGGGAACTGCTAACCGTGGTGCATGTGCTCGCAGGTGTCGACGAGCGAGTGGCGCTGACAGTGGCGGCTGGTACGGGGGTTGTCACCACGGCGACTTGAAGCGAAACAGGTTCAGCCGCAAGCAAGTCGTGCAGCGGCACGCCAGCGTCGAGTGGAGTAGCGGCTTGTGGCTTCAGAGCTGGCAGATGGCCAAGCAGGGACGCGCAAGGATCTTCTTGCGTGGCCAAGGCTACGGACAGCGTGAACAACGGACACGACAAGAAGTCGTCTTTGTCTGGCACCAAGGTGAGACCCTGTTCCTCAGTCGTCTTGACCCGGAGCAGCCGCAGGTAGAAAGCACCGTCCGCGGACACTGAGACGTGCTGCTTCTGCACGTAGCCGAGATCAGAAGAACGCCCGAAGCAGTGCCACATCAGGCATGCTAGGGCAGCATCCTGGTAGTCTGCATCGACTCGGGCGGTGCTAAAACCATAACGAACTAAAGCTTTTAAATCCTCCTTCGTACAAGGAGGAGCTTTATTAGTTAGTCCACCATTTTCACGTTTTAAACAGTGCTTATCTAGCGTTTTACCTTGCTTTAGCAATATCAACTCAGTAGCCACACGTAAGTGCGGGTACATGTCGAATAACCAAAGTTTAACATTTCTAAAGTACGAAGACGCGGTGTTCCGTGCCAACTTACCATTCTTACCTTCATTTGTAGCAAGATAATAGCCGAATCGATCCATTGCTGCGGCAAGACGTTTACCAGAACTATCATTGAGAATGCTAGCATGGAGAAACTCCATGCTAACACCCTCAAGCTCTAGCATTCTCTTGAACGCACTGATCGCAGTGGCGCGTGCCTTTTGCGTGTTCGTCGGCACAAAAGCGGAGAGGCTCATGGGCGTGTCTTTCTGCTTTTATAGAGCGGGGACGAATGTCTAGCTACCAATGTCCTTCTCATATGTCCTATTATAGGAATAAGCCTAGATGTAAGAACCGTTTGAATATACTCAAAACATTATTTTTACTTCATGTTTGTATTGATATATACATATTTTGGATGAGCTTCCGACAAATATTTGTCGGAAAGTGTCGGAAGCTGCAAACCTAATCCTAATCAATATAATTGGCTGAAAATAGGGAGAGATGAGAATTGATAGGCTGATATTCACAATTGTATTGCAACGAAGCAAATCTAAAAGACTATCTGTCGGAATGATCACTATATTCATCCATACCGTAAAATCTCCGACCTCTCCGACCCCTCCGACCGGTGCGTAAACACTGCGAAACGAAGGGGTGTCACCTTTATCTATCACCTGCCCCTAAACCAAAAACCCTTAGCGGCTCGCTGCGCTCGCTGACGACAGAACCCTAAGCCCGCTGCGGCTCGCAAGACGAGCCTCCGCTTGTCTTAAAGGCAATGATTGGTCCTGGGGTTTGCATCCGCACGCTTCGCGCACGGTCTGCAAACCCCAGGCATACTCACTGCGTTCGATTGGGATGACATCCATCCTCGGACCTCCAACCAATAGGCAAACGAGGCGACTAATATATATAGGGGATAGTATGCATATCACATTGTCGGAGGGATAGGGTAACGAGATATGCGAGGTCGGAGGAAGACTAGAAATCTGTATGTGTTGCCCTTAAGTACGGTCGGAGATTTGATGATATTCATCCATACCGTAAAATCTCCGACCTCTCCGACCTCTCCGACCCCTCCGACCGGTGCGTAAACACTGCGAAACGAAGGGGTGTCACCTTTATCTACCACATGCCCCTAAACCAAAAACCCTTAGCGGCTCGCTGCGCTCGCTGGCGACAGAACCCTAAGCCCGCTGCGGCTCGCAAGACGAGCCTCCGCTTGTCTTAAAGGCAATGATTGGTCCTAGGGTTTGCATCCGCACGCTTCGCGCACGGTCTGCAAACCCCAGGCATACTCACTGCGTTCGATTGGGATGACATCCATCCTCGGACCTCCGACCAATAGGCAAACGAGGCGACTAATATATAGGGGATAGTATGCATATCACATTGTCGGAGGGGTAGGGTAACGAGATATGCGAGGTCGGAGGAAGACTAGAAATCTGTATGTGTCGCCCTTAAGTACGGTCGGAGATTTGATGATATTCATCCATATAAGCACAATCTTGTATAACATCTACAACGACATAGATTCAACAATTGACATAGTGCCATAACGAACTGGAGAAGAGTGTTTGTCGATGTTGAAGTTGTGGAGTGTCGATCTTGCAGGAAGCTTGGTTGTTGATCTCGGTGTGCAGGGTAGAAGGTATATTTTATAATCAATTGGTCCCCCTACTTATGCGTGATTCCTATTCTACAAGGGCTTTCTAGTACTTTTGTTTGTTTCTTTTCGTGCCTTTGTTGCTACCCTGCATGTGTTTCTCTTTTTTCTGTTGCACTTCATGTATATCTAACTAAATACATGTTCTCTTTACTATATGCATGCTCGCTGTGACTGCTGGACCGTCAAGGCAACCGTCTCAGTGACAAGTGCATCTGGCTACTGAGCAACCATGGCATAGCATATGTATCCGTGCGCCCTGACCTGCTTGCTATGCAGCCAAAAGTGCGGGCATGACACATAGTTTAGAGATTAAAATTTGCTGTATGGATGAGTTGGAGCTTTGAGGCGCTTATTCTCTTCAAGAGTGTTAAAGCAAAGTGCAATTTATTATGGGATCGTTCAATGTCATTAAATCAATAATGGTCTCATGAGGTAGAGTTGGCGTTGAATGAGAACATAGGAATGCTTTTTTGATTGGATAGCGCCTTGATCGGAGAATATTTTCACCAGAACATGTGCATTTTTGACCACTCGTTCGTGCTGGCCCAAGGGATGGTGAAGGATTGCACCTGATACTAGCTAAAGCTATGATATCCGTAAACGCTATTAAAAGCTTCAACTCGAGCCCCGTGTCCGTCTGTCAGTGTTTTTATCGTGCTCGTCGCATAAGTGCGACTACACCATTAGTCTAGAAGATCACCACAGTGATTGGCTGCCGAGTGCAGGGAAGCCGGCTTCAATTGGCCAATGTTCGGTCGATATCGTCGACACACAGCGCACTTTAGTGAGTCCTTTCTAAGACAATTTTCCCCGTTTCGAAATAGAAGCACACAACACAAGAATGATGACAGCGTGCGCTGCGAGCATGGTAGTCGGAAGGCAGACTAGGTGCATCCAACTCATGAACATCTTTTTAAACACTATAGAAAGCTTAACGTCAATTTTGGTGTGATGAAACACGGTAGTTAAGAGATTACTGATGTAGAAGCTATGATTGGCCAAAATAAATAGGTTGGCAATTCTAAAATCAATGATAACTTTTTGCTGCTTTGTATGCGACGATTCGGTCAAATTGACATAATATATTTACAATTGTTAAACAATAGAATAATTGCCGAAGTTGGGTTTGAGTAAAACGTAGGTGGAAACACCCAATACCATTGCACATGATAGCCAAGGACAAACATGATACCAATTGCTCTTAATGTACGCCCAAACTGATACAGACACGATGGCTAGGTAATACTATGGGCTATCGGAGACACAGAGACGTTAGTGATATCACGATACCATGGTCTAGGGATCGACGAGGAACTAGTGTGGTAAAAGGATAGAGAGCGTGATACTACACTGATACATCGCTACAAGTAGAAACAAAGCGGAGGTTAACACGATAGCTGATGAAATCAACAAGATGACACGATACATAATGGCGAGGCCAACACGATACGTGGTCTAACACCATACACAACACAATATCCTGGGACCATAAAAAAGGATCACGTTCGCTATACGCGTACCAATCTCCAAGTAGCAAGCAACACGGTAGTGGAAACGAGAAAGCCGAGAAGAGCGCAATATTGATATTATACTACCACGGCATTGAGACTAGGACTAGGCGATACTATGACAACACAAAACGAAGATTAACACTACAGAATATTTGTACCATTGCACGGTGGATACAGATACGACATGCACTGATGCGATCAACGCGATACAGGATCTAACACGATACACGATAAGCATAACCACACGAGTCAAGACGAAAAGCGACACGCGATACTGCCAACTCTAAACCACTACCACCTATGATACAAGATAACTACTATCAAAATGCAGCACGTTACTATAGGCCATGTTTGTACCGGGAATGGGAATAAGACACATGCATTACCGAACAATAAATGCAATGGAGTTAGCTTACACAGCGAGAGAATCGAAAATGTTAGTTGTTGAAAACGATATCCCTTTTTTTGGGTCAAACTCTGCGCAGGTCAACTCGTGCGCAACTCGCTTTTTGGGTCAACTCCTGCGCAAGTTGACCACGTTTTGACCCATCACGTGACTGCATTTTTCCATATGTGATATCACTATTAAACTTTATATTATGACATTGTGATAAATTATATATTTGTAAAGGTGAATATACGAATAGCATTGAACAAACAATTCATACTCGGTATGCAAATTAGGCAACTGGTTTGTATGCGCCTGCTTAGCCCGTCAGCTATCAGGTGGCGTGGGTTCGAGTCTCATGCCCGTAGGGAAATCGATGCTTGAGGTAAGTGTCGTGTGTCAGTCCTCCGTCGGTTCCGAGACATAATAAAGTGTTTGGGTCGACACGCTCCATTCCTCTAGGGGTATGAGTCTCATACGGAACAGCTGGGCAGAACTTTCCAGGATAATTGCACCACCTGGAGAGTTCTAGCCAATCAGCGTTCGACGGAAGGTAAATGGGATTATTCCCTGGTCACAAACGTTCTCGATTGGCTAGAATCCCTTCTTTATAGAAATTCAATATCTTATATCAAGTATAGTGAAACCAAGTCAAATTTTAAAATACGATAAATTTAGAAATATTAACATCTGAGCATAAATTAATTCATGCAAAAGATAGTATATTTATCTTTTAAGTGCCATTTAAGTTTGTGGTAAAATGTAGCATAGCATGTACTACTACACTACCTTCAGTATTCAGGTGATACAGATATATCTGAGTCGTCGTCCGAGTTCAAATCGTCAGAATCAGCCAAGTCCGATTCGGATTCCACTTCCAGGTGATAATCTGATTCAAACCTTGGCCCTCGTTGTGGCGAAGCGTGACTCGGAGCTCTAGCTCTACGGTTGGAAATGTCATTAATCAATCGAACATTGTCACGGCTCTGTTTTTCGATGACACTGATAAACTGTACCACATCAGGGTGTGGTACGGAGAAAGCATCGTTGAGCGTGCGGTTGTATCTTTCAAGAGGGTTGTTGGTCCGGTTGACGATGTCCTCATTGAGACCATTTACATTCCACCATTCAGGGACAAATTTCTTGATCCAGGTATTCGTAAAATATTTCCAAAACTTTTTCCAACTCTCTCTTGAATACAGTATACCTTGATCCCTGCAGTCACGCTTGATCATTCGTCGTACATCAGGGATCCCTCTGAACACGATATCGCACCGACGAATTAGGGTAAGACCATCGATGCGCCCTTCACGCATGGCCAAAGCCACTTCTTCTTCGGTAATTTTTAACTTGAGCATTTTCCGACGTAATGCTTGCTTGAAGTGAAAAAGGCATCCCACAATTCTAGAATCTGGAAACTGGTCCTTGACAGCTTTGATCATCGCAAACTCAAAATCACAGACAATATGAGCTGGGTCTAGCCTCTTCTTAGATGCCACACAAATGTAATGAAAGATGTGTTCGTAAATCTGGGAAGTTTTTCCGGAAGTCAACACGTACCAAACTGGAAGATATAAATCAGAAATCGGGTCGTACATCATCACAATAACCAATTGGTAGAACTGAGTTGGTACACATCTGAATGTTGCATCAACGAAAAGGGAGCAGTGTCGCTGTTTCAGGCGATCCATTAGCAGTGGATGGGACCAACCAATTACTCGATGCAATACTTCGTCTTCGTAATAAGTGAAGTGGAACTGGAAAAACTTCAGACCCGGACTGTGCTTGACATCACACAGTGGCTCTATTTCAATTCGACCAAAAATTTCCCTTCCAAAATGGTTTCTCCTTGTCCGATACAAACGACCCATAATTTGTTTCTTTGTCGCTCCTTGCACAATGATGCTGTCGTCGCTATAGAATTGCTCTCGAATAATTTGCCACACTTCTCTTGGCGAAAGAGTAACATCGCGAATACCAATTTCATCTGTCACCAGTAACATTTGCTGTTTCCAATTCACGAATGTTGGTGGAGGGCCATTCGGAACTTGACGCATTTCTGGAACACAATCAGATTTGTGATTCCCTCGCACAACGGCACCCATTCTGGAAATATATAGCTTAGCTAAACACTGGGTGCGGCGGTACGAACTGCAGCGGTAGTTCCGAGTGGCACCACCTCCATGGTAGAACGAGTATAGATATCCTTGGGTCTGTAAGCTGTTCTTGAACCTGTGAGCAGTGCCGACCAAGCTCGTTGCACGCAGAAGGTTCGTGAGGCATTGGGTGCAGAAGGTCTCGGTGAAAGTGTGTGCAGCATACGTGATCGACTGGTACAAACGCTTGGTAGTGTTAGAAAGGAGGGAAACGACTGGAAATTTATGGATTTCTGCGTAATGCTCTAGGTACTCTCGACAAGGCTATTTCTCACTAGCTGACTAAGCGTCGGCGCATATTGCAAGGATGGAGAATTTGTTGATTTCGCCGCAGGGAATTCGTTGCAACAATGATCCCGACGGACGCCCTAATGCCTGGATGGGCAGTTACTCGGATTGTATCAGCAGCTTCAATACCAAGAACCCCCCAAGTTAGCTATTTCCGATGGGTTCTGCAATGGAAAACCACCAAGACATCTGAGAAGACTCACCATACCTGAGCGGTTTTCGACTTAACTCTCGAGTTTGGCCACAATTACTCGGGTATTGCGAGGTGGACGTCACCGCTGCATTCGATCGCATTGTTTAGCTTTTGATTGCGCTACAAGGACTCTAGTGCCACTATTGCCTCGATCACTTGATGATGTGCCATGATATCGTGTTGCGATAGTGAAAGACTTCACAGATATCAAATGCAGTAGGTGATGAAAACAGACACGGAATCAAAACGTGAAAGATATTTTCAACTTCTACAAAACCTACAATTATCTATATGACAACATTATTCCTGATTTCAATGGCGTGAACGCGGAGTATCCAGACGATGTGATAAATCAACATTTTGCTGAACCCTTTGGAGACAGCTCTAAAGTGTTTCCTGATGAAATGTCAGCTGATCAAGAATCTATTCGCGCCTTGTCTGATTCGTGTAAAGTAGATCAAAATGACCAGAGCGTTGTTCCTGTACGGCGCATCGGATTAGTGAATGACAAAGTGTAAATGAATGCCTGTTGATACAAGTTTCTTTCGTTGACTACGTAGCCAGAGATAGATCATTTATTATTCGACGGTCAAATGCAATTTCTCGTGGCATCGATGGAACGTTTTTACTAGACTTTTCCCCTACTTGTTTCCTTTTGGGTGGGATTTTCCAAAATCTAGGAGAAAAGCACAGAATCGCCGCATCTCATAAATATACGATCAACGTTATCTCGCACTAAGTGGCAGACAGTTCATCGAAGACGAGTTATTCACCTTGGTGCAATTGATCGATTCGCATTACAGAACGTGTACATCATGCATTCAACCGGATGCAAACACACTGGATGAGTTCGAGAGAATTGGAGTAGAGGAATTGGATCACGCGTTAATTGCTAACGACTGGAGAAGACAGGGCTGTTTGCCTCGAACTGAATATATTAATAGTTGACTGCTCGCGTTATGAAAGCTATGCAAAATTGACTCTCGTGCCGTCTAGGGTAGCAACAGAGAACGCTCACAACACCGCCAGAAGGTGTTTGCTTACCAGGCCAGATTTGGACAACCAGCGTTGTTCGTGACCTTGACTCCGAACAAAGACAATTCCTTTGATATGGCACGATACACCGGTATTAGTTAAGTTGAGAGTTTGTTGATGTTCTTCAAGCCCTAATTCCGAGCAAAACAGAGCTAAGTGAGGCAAGTCCCCACAACGTCTACACATCGACACGCTTATTTATTAGACAGGTTGACGTTCTCATTATTTTTGTCCTCGAAATTGCCCTAAAAGTAAGAAACCTCTGGATGAACCAGGGCTACTGTGACGGGGTCAAACGACCATCGTGCTCGGAGGGAAGCGAGCAATCAAGAGTATTCAAACTCTTAGTGAATGGGATTACACAGATCCCTGGTCTCGAGGACTTTGTAGCAGTTTACATTAACTTTTAGACTGATGTATATTTTGCTTAATTAGATAATTAGAGTGTAATACAAATGACTAATTGACTACAGTTTTTACCTATAAAAACTGGTCTTATCCTATCGGTTGACCGACAGCCATTCGACCTACGTGTCGGTAGTTTCCCAACACCACTGGCAAAGGGTATTCGCTTTACAAATACTCACTGAAGTATTTCTACTTTTAGATGCGGTACCCAAAATGGGGTACCATGAAACCCCACTACAGCTAATCAGAGGGTGCATGCATACTAATGCCGTGCGTTGCCCGGAGAAGCTCTGGACATTTGTACTGATCTGTCTTCCCACGACAAATCTATTGGCAAAATGTCCTTGATGAAGCCTTATATAACATGAATTAGAAATTTATCATTTGAAATATTTAGAGACAGACCTTTTCGTGTCGGCGTTATAACTCCATTGCCTGCAGCATTAAGCTCTCTGGATATATGTCTTGACTTGAAATGAAGTACTCCAGACATTGCTTTGTAAGGGGGCATCACGAGATAAAGCTGACGTAAAGTTTTGACCTGCGTCAGAACATCGTCAACAGGTCCAGCAACGCATCGGTGTCAGTTTCGTGAAACCCCCTCACCTGCGACGTGAAGGTGCTTGATGTTGAGCTCACGGTTCACGTCCAGGATAGGTCATCGATCCTCGCCATTCCGCCGCCACAAAAACTGTTTACAGCGCGCACCACGGGGTCCAGTGGATGTTGCGTAAATGCTGCACGAATGATACTTACTGTTAGGCCGTACAAAGGCTGTTAGTGTCCGGATGGGTCAACATTCACCTATTTGTGATACAAATGAGGACAGGTATTCGATTTCCAGCTCTTTGAAATATTGAGCGAAGTTACGTTAAATTACGATATGTACTGATCTATGTTTAAACGTTTTTTTCCGACGCCTAAACCTCTGGATGATAAATATCCGGAGAATTCGGTTTTCACTCAGTTGTGGGGCATGAAGCTTGATGTATTGACACCGCCTCCTGCACGGGTGTGGCGAGGAGGGTTTTAACTAGCTCTTGATGCAATGTAGTTGTTGTGCTTGTGGCAAATAGCAGAATAACTGCAGTTGAACTGCGTTTCTTGCCTGGCTCTGCTAGCCAGTCGTCTGAACGACTGGCGACGAAGTGGCTTTCGGCACCGAGGCAGAGTGAAGTCCGAACCCTCACCCAACCGCAAAAAGTTACTTTCACGCTGCAAAAGTTTCCATTTCACTCAGTTGTGGGGCATGAAGCTTGATGTATTGACACCGCCTCCTGCACGGGTGTGGCGGGGAGGCAGCCCCGCAATTTGGTGTCGATGCGGATGAGCTTCGGGTGTCGAGTACACCATTAGACTTGCCATCCTTGCTGTTGTGCGATTGTCGATGCGAGTGTATCGTTCAAAGGCTGATGAATGCCAGCGCCCAACAATTTAATTGTTAGGCTGTCGACCCCTGCTGCAAAGAGAGCAGTAGCTCCTCCAATCCTGAGCGAGTGTGTGGAGAATCGACTTGGGTCTTGGCCAGTGATGTTGGCCGCTGTCTTGATCCGCACATTCACGTCTCGTACTTGAAGAAATTGGCCGTTTTGTACCTTGCAGAGCAATTCGTTGGGATCATTGCTGACTGTGCGGTGATGCTCGACTAGAACCACAGCGCGCGAACTGGACAGCACCATGAAAGAGATGAAGTAGTAAGGGATCTTGAGACTCCAATTCCGGCCTGATCGTTTTTGCCACCGCGAAAGTTCAACTCAACTCGACGAATGCTACGCTTATCGTAACACCTGTTTCCATCTTGATCATAAAAGGTAACATCAGTGCGACGAATTGCGAATTGGTATTCCGTGTTGCCGTCCCTCAGATACTCGCTGCGCCTCAGGAGAAAGAAGAAGCCCATGACCGTAGCCCCCCATAGGACACGGTCATGGACTGACTTGAAATCGAGTAGCCGGTGGAGCGTTCGGAGAATTGGGACCGTGACAGGTTGCTTGGGCTGGGGGAGGGCTGGAGGCGGTGGATGCCTTGGATTGCCATGGCGTGGTGAGGGAGGAGACCGACATTGAAGTCGCACTCCAATCGATGATACCACGCAACTGCGCTGATTTTGGACTGGATGGTCTGCAGGGAGTTGCCTCTTCCGGTGGTAGGTCTGCTGCCATATCGGTAGCAGTATACCGCGAAGAGGACGAGCTGGCGTGACGCATAAACTGGGTCGTTGGGGAGCCATGGGCAGTACTCCATATCGGCGCACCATCGCTGCCACTGCTGCCATGATGAACGGTACCGCTCCTGCGATGACTTGGCCAAAGAGTTGGATTGCAGGACTCGGAGAATGTCTTGTAGATCCGCCTCCAATGCTCGGGCACTTGCACCTGGTGCCACGAAGATGACAGTGAAGACCACAAATGTGAGTAAGGTTCTGACCACGCTCTTGATCCAGCGTCTGCCATGCGGTTAATCACACCCGGTAGATGTCGCGCCGACATGCGAAACTTAAATTCGGCTTCAGTGAGGCCAATGGCCCGGTTAAGTTCTTGACCAAAGTCGTTTTGAGAGTGGAGACGGTTGATCCATGAGACTGCTGACACGTTATCGCTCCAGCATACGACATGTGGATAATCAAAATCACGCAGAAACCGGACTCCCCAACACCAAGCGGTAAGCGCCATACAGAAATGCTCGCGCACATTGATGCTGAAACCGGTGGACTTTGCATTTTCGATGAGGTATATCTCTTCCGCGTCAAAGCGCAACTGTATGAACTCGTTGCGCGCCGGGTTTAGGACAGCGAGACCAGGGTTGGAGGCGTCCATGTAGAAATTTATTGTCGGTGTGGGGAGATCTCCGAAGAAGCGAAGCGGCAATTTTTCGAGGTGGCCATCCGAGAGAATATGTTGGAACCACTGAAGATCACGTCGGGAGGCTTCCGATAAGCGCACCAACCGGAACGGTTGAAGTCGGTTGCACACAACTTGGAGATGCTGAAAGAATGGTTTTGCGGCACGGAGACAAGTCGTGAGGTGGCGTAAACTGCCGAGTAGCTGCTGGAGCTGCTGCTTGCTTGATCGGTTGGCTTCTAACAGTACTGAGACGCGATTGAGACATTGTTAATCTTTTCGGTCGGCATTGATACGGTGCGATCGTGAGTGTTCCAAATAAGTCCGAGAGCTTGCAATTCAGTTGACCACTCGGAAAATTTTTCGTCGTTGATACTGTTGGGTCCGAGGACGGCCAACATACTGAGCCGCAGTGTCTCCTCTGCGAGCTCCAGGCGGTCATCTCTGTCTGGTTCGACCATGATGTGATCGTCCACCCACAACCAGGTTATTGCTCGTCCGAACGCACTGTAAAAGGCTGGAGAACCGGACCAACCAAACGGAGCCGCCAAGTCGACCACCAGTACGTCGTCGTCAGGGAAGGTGGCACCCATCCATCGCACGTGATCAGCGTGCATCATGAGGTGCCGGAATGCGGACTTGACATCGCCTTTTAAGATTTTGATCACAACTTCTGGATAAGTTGTAGATAGCCACTCGATCCGTCTAGCAATGGCTATCACGCATAAAAACTCAATTTCAGGGAGGCAACCCACATCCAAGTACGCATTGTAGAGACTGGGTCGGGAAAGGAAAGATCATGTATCGGACGAACTTCGACGTGGGGATCTACACCTTTCTTCTCCACAGCACCGAACGGGCTACAATTGATGTTTTTCCACTGGTGAAGAAGTGATAAACCGACAACCAGATAAGTCCCGTTGGCTTGTCCTTGGCGAATACTTCGCAGAAGAGCCGAGTGAAACAGTCGGGCGGAGTTGTGATTCTTCGGGGGCTTCTGCTGAGGAGGGGTCCTTCTTCCAGGACGGAAGGATCCCGTGGCGCGCGATCTCGACGAGTAGATCAGCATGCTGGTAGCCGCGGAGCACGAGTTCTAGCCGATTGGGGTCGAGGCCCTTGTTGGGTCTGGTATCTTCGCCCACTTCGCCACGGCGCTCTCGGACAACGTCGGCTAGAGATAGCCTGTGTCTAATCGCGTAGCTGGTAACCGCATTTTGCTCAACAATGCCAACCTCATCGCAAAATTTGCTTGGATTGGTAGTTGAAATACCTAAAGACCGATGCCACGCTTCCACTTGGGTTCGTATCTGCGCTCCGAGCTGCATCGACAAGCAGGCCCGGATACGCGCAGCATGAAGTAGAGAGAAGCCACACGGAGGAAGAGCTCGTTGAACTTGCTGAGTCGGTAGTGGACGTGGCGGTGGCTCAGATGGTGGTCCTGAGAGTGTGTTAATGCTCTCCAGGTCAACACCATGCCCAAGCAGCTCGAGCCGAGAGCTGCTGGGGCACCTTCAAAGATGCGAGAACCGCTCACTGAGGCCACCCATCCGCTGAATGATGTGCCCCTTTACGCGAGCGTCCAGACTGTTAGGAGCGGCGTGAGCACGGGGGCCATAGACACAGCGATTAGACGCACCGGATGGACAGCCCATTGCAGACAAGTAGCGGAGGCATACGGGAAGTCCATTGTGCGTCGGAATCAAGTCGAAAATAGCAGGAGGGATACGAGGTTGCCGTTGGATGCTACGTTCGTGAGACGACGCCGATTGGGATGGACGAAGCTGTTGCGGACCTTGGCGTTGGACTTCATGGGTTGAACGGCGAGACAGTGCGTGCATTACATTTTGCAGTTCACCATCGTTGAGGGAAAGACGAGCTATTGACTGGAGACTTGACGCATACACATTTCCATCACTGGAGTGGACGAGAGAGCGAAATTGTTCTAGTACCGAGTTGATCCAAAACACCAGATGCGGAAGGTCGGCAGTCATCCAGGAGTGCCATCCATCGAGTTGCTGGACAAAGTCAAGCAGTGATTCAAGAACATCTCGGACCGGTTGTGCAAAGAACTCATGTCCGTACCGGCAAAGCATTCGTGCCGCGTCGACCAGATCACCCATAGACGAGGCTGCTGCCGGCCTCGGAGCAGTGACTCCAGCAGAAAAGTTTTGCATGTTCATGCCTCCTGCGTTGAGCCATTACATGCGCTGGTGGACACCGAAAGGTACAAAGTGCATGATTGATAATCCAAACATCCCGAATTGAAAATCGTACAGCCGGATGATGATTCCCGGGTGTGGCTGGAACCGCACAGCAGCTGCATAGACAACAGTTTCAACAAAGACAGAGGGAGCCTTACCTAGATGTTCTGGAGCTGTGATGCCTTCGTGGACAGCCGTCTGGACTGCCGACGGCGCGAATGAGTATTTTGATTGCCGGCGAACCGACTCTGGCTCCGACGTAGTAGGTCCTGTACGTGGGTTTCTTGCGGCCGAGATAACTTGAGCAAATCGAGCGAGTAGCTCTGGTTGATACATGAGCTGCTCTATGATTCGAGCGTCAACAGAGGTCGTCGAGGTGCTTGACTGGGTTAAAGTAGAACCACCGGCAGGCGCAACAGGCACAGCGTTGTGTTCAGCCGCACTCCGAACGGGGCTACTGGAAGTGGTGATTACTGGTCGGCGGTCGCGTCGGACATCGCGTTCTGGGAAATGGTCAGCCTGTACCGGGCTGGCGGGCTCCTCTTGAGCGAACAGAGAGATGATGCTGTCGGCTTGTTCTGTTGGTGTCATGTTGCTTGAAGATACCAATTCGCGAGCTCGACCAACATCGGGCGCTGGTTCTCGTTCGAGCTGGCGGGGCTCCTGGCAGAACGAGTGGCCAATGGACAAACGGAGAGATGGAGGGGCTGACTGGTTGCCGTCCACAACAAACGCATAGTCTACGACGTGTTGAAGTCGGAAACGGCACTGTCTGCCCGTGCGCGGGTCGATCCACTGCCGATCAGAATGGCCATCGGGCATGTCCGGCGGGGCTGCAAACCCATCCAGAATCGATGGTATCGCATTGGAGGCTGGTGCACTGGCGGTGCCGTCCAGGTTACGCCCGAGAATTGAGGTCTGCATATCCATGAGCCCGTCACGCGTCATGGAGGCGTGAAGTGGGACCCGTAATAGAAGCAGAGCCACGACCGGCGCCACCGGCGTTAGACACGAGGGCTCAACAAGGACAACCCTGTCTTCCGGTTGCAGTTGGGCTAAGCGACCGTCCACACCAACCACTTGGCCATGCCAAAACCGATTAGCGGATTCAGTCCAAGCCGCTTGGCGGAGGAGAAGGTGCCGCTGGGTTCTTGTTGCTTCTACCTTTGACACCGTGAGCAGACGTGCAATTGCGACGTCGAGGTTGCACGTGACCGGTTCGTCCGAGCCGATTGACCTAATGGTCGCAATGTCGGACGTGAGTGCCGTAACCTTGGCGTAGAATGGGTACTCCGCCACGCCTTCTACTTGTTCAGGAAGGACGAAAACATAACCATCGACTTGGAGTTGAGCTCGGCGGACCATGGTAGAACAGAGAGGAGCGGAACTAGCTCTAGATGCAATGTAGTTGTTGTGCTTGTGGCAAATAGCAGAATAACTGCAATTGAACTGCGTTTCTTGCCTGGCTCTGCTAGCCAGTCGTCTGAACGACTGGCGACGAAGTGGCTTTCGGCACCGAGGCAGAGTGAAGTCCGAACCCTCACCCAACCGCAAAAAGTTACTTTCACGCTGCAAAAGTATCCAATGGTTGAAACAAATGGTGTGGAACTTTGTATTTTCACTTTTTGGTTTGCTGTATGATAGTCTGTCTAACTCTGCTGATGTGGATAAAATTCTGGTCAGCAATGACACTGAACGATTTCGCACATTTATTGAATCCTATGCAAACGATATAGTGTGCAACACGCTCCCTTTGAACCTATGTGAATACAGGAGCTCACGGTGTAATGCCTCGTTTTCGGATGTCTAACCTTACCGATACCCGAATTCGCTCGATAAGACCCGCAGAGTGGACTTAACAATGGTCAGGCAAAATTAAATGTGTAGTAGAGCGACCATTAATGAAATGCAGCATCTGTAATTCGAAGTGTAGCTCACAGCATTTAATGCGCTGTGTTATACTGCGGCACTGACCGACACACTGGCGCGCGTAAGAAATGGCCACCTCATCTACTGATATGTTGATTCAAGCAGCACGCGAAGTAAATTGTCGAGGTAGCTTACGCGACTCTCTTCAAGCGATAGAATAACGGGGGAAAATGGGAATCAGCTGAACCAGTAGTAATGGCACTTTTCAAGTCAGATAATGACCCCTTGCTAAATGACGATATGGCACGACTTATTGCAATGTTACCCTCGTCTACCAACAATAGAACGCTTACCGAGTTGGCCTGCACTAACCTAATCATTGGCTGATCTACCGGGACCACATGGTGGTCCCGGTAGGAGATTTGGTAGCTACAGTGCGCCAATTCGTTAAGACCCCGAAATCTGGTTTCACTTTTGCCTGTATCTTAGCTGCTACCGCTAATTAGGAACCGCTACTTAGATATGTTGTTTTTAGTGTCTATGTTAAGAAATGACTTGTGTTAACAACTCTGTTTTCACAGACAGTGGAAGGCCTACTATACAAAGTGTTGGTTTCGACACCAACGTCATAATTTAGAACCAGCCCCTTTTTCTGACAAAATGTACAGTTTTATGCGAACCCATACAAACTTCTATATTAAAGTTAGTACGTAGTGAGATCTCCCTGCTTCTTTATCACCGCAAGACAGCGGCGAGGCATGGACTCTACGAGCTTTAGCAGGTACGCTTGCTCAATGGAGTCCCATGGATCTTGAATAGTGTCTTCTAGTTGGGCTGTGGTGGAGTACTGACGGCCGTGAGCATACACCTTGGCTGCCATGACAGACCACACGTTTTGCTAGAGTTGCAGTCGGGGGAACGGGCGGCCATACCATCGTTACGCCTTCCATTTCCTTCAAGAAATGCGTCGTTTCTCGGGGTGCGTGAATCGACGCATTATCTTGCTAAAATACAAAGTCTGTACCATGGTTAGAGTGAGCAACGGGTAACAAATACTCAGAGATAGTATTATGTGATCACCTGGGTTCTGGCGCCCGTTTATAACTCCAATTTACTCATACCCTCGGTACTAAGAGCCCCCCAGACCATGACACTTCCTACGCCATTTTGCCGTTACAGATACGACTGCGGTGGTCTGCACATGTCTCGCCAGTAGATCTCAAACCGACGGGACCATCTAAATCAAACTTTTTCTTCTGAAAAACCAGCGTACTGCCGAATTGCTGCTCATATCATAATAGGCAATACTAGTAACTCAAAAAGACAAATTTTAAAAATATACCTGGGTTTAAAATGTGGATTTCAGCCCATTTCATTCTCGCTACCTTGTGTGCAGCCGTAAGAGCCAGCGTGCGGTCCATCTTGGTGTAAACCAAGTGGTCCACACACTAAAGAACCCGCTGGATCGTCCCCATCGAAGCATTAAGACCGAGGCTAGTCTTTAGCTCGACCGTGAACTGATTTCCGGCTGCTACGGTGCAGATCAGCAGTCGTACTTCCCTCTCGGTTAGGATCAGCTGCCGTCCTGCCCTCATGTCGTTGACACCACTGTCCGATGCCGGTCCCCACTCGGTCTTGATCGCCTTCCGGACGGAGGTGCGCGAGCGCCCAGTTTTCCTAGAGATCCCGTGGAGAAAAACGCCGCCGTCGTGCAGCCCAACGATCCACCAGTACTCCTGGTCAGTGAGTGTTATGCCACAACCCATTTCAAAATGAAAGCCGCAGAGCTAGCAGCGTTGATCTCGTCTAGCTTGTTGCAATAAGCGTCCTCCATTCGTCTTTCTGTATTAGATACGATATTTAAATATAGAAGTTTGTATGGGTTCGCATAAAACTGTACATTTTGTCAGAAAAAGGGGCTGGTTCTAAATTATGCCGTTGGTGTCGAAACCAACACTTTGTATAGTAGGCCTTCCACTGTCTGTGAAAACAGAGTTGTTAACACAAGTCATTTCTTAACATAGACACTAAAAACAACATATCTAAGTAGCGGCTCCTAATTAGCAGTAGCAGCTGAGATATAGGCAAAAGTGTAACCAGATCTCGGGGGTCCTAACGATATGGCGCGCACTGTAGCTACAAACCTACAACATAGTGAAAGATCAATTCTTCCGGAAATCATTTGGTTTTTTACATTGCACGCCAAATCAATAGGATCCCCATTTTTGGTGGACTTCACCGGCCGTATCTCGGCTCGTAAGAGGAGTTAGGAGATGCTATTTAGATATGTTGTTGCTACAGTAAGAAGCTGGATGGCCCATGTGCTAACACTATAGTTTTCAATCACTTTGACTTGGCTAGCATACAAGTGACAGCTCCAGTGCCAACGACAAAACATAATAGTTTATCCATTGCCGTCAAAATACACACCTTCTATGAATTCCATACAAATTTCTATATTAGAAGTTAGTACTTATCGAGCACGACACGTATGACTGCAAAACGTTGTTGCTGCTGCCTCTTGCTGTTGCTTGCAGCCGCTCATTTTTCAATGGGCCATTGTAAAGCCCTCACCAACCAAGAACACGGGGGGCTCCACGACGGAGGAGTCTCGGTCCACGAAATCGCGAGAAGAACCGACCGGTCGCGCACTTGTGTGCGGATGGCAGTCAAGGAAGAGCGTGGTTCGCGCAGCGACACCGGCGGCGAAAGACCAAGGGCAGGTGGCGGCCAGCTCTGACCAAAAGGGAGGTGCAGCAGCTCGTTCGAGCCGCATCTGATAGCGGCAAAGTTTGCTGCCGAGCTCAAGACAGAGCTAGGCTTCAAGACGTCCGTTCGGACGGTACAGAAGTTGCTCCAGCGTGTGGACCATCTGGTTTACACCAAGATGGACCACACGCTGCCACTCACTACTGCTCACAAGACTGCCCGCATGAGATGGGCTGAAGAGCATATACTCAATTCAGGTAAACTTGTAATTTATGTTGTAATATTTTTATGTTAACTATGCAAACTAGCTGTCATTTAGCATAGGAATATGGGAATATTCTGTATTTTGTGGCGAAAGAATTCAATCTTGACGGCCCTGACGGCTTCACGTACTACTGGCGTGACATGCGTCAGCCAGCACGCTCGTACGTTTCATCGGCAAAATGATGGTGGTAGCGTCATGGTATGGGGAGTATTTAGCGCTGAAGGTAAGAGCGAGTTGGCCGTCCTGCGTTGTCGGCAAAATTCAGGTGACTATATTTTTACTATACCTGAGTATATGTTGCCTTTTGCTCACCGCAACTATGGTGTTGACTATGTTTTCTAGCTAGATAATGCGTCGATTCACGTTTCGCATAAAACGACGAGCTTCTTGCTGGAAAACAATATCAGCACTATGGTGTCCGGTTAGCTCACCGGATTGCAATCCGATAGAAAACGGCTGGTCGATGCTGGCGGCCCGAGTGTAATCTCATAACCGCAAGTGCCGCTATGTGAACGAACTCGAGTGTGCAATTCTCGCAGCATGGAATTCTATAGAGCAAGAGTACTTCTCAAGCTCGTGGAGTCCATGCCACGCCGTTACCTTGCTGTCATCAAGAAGAAGGCGGATTCATTAAGTACTAACTTCTAATATAGAAATTTGTATGGAATTCATAGAAGGTATGCATTTTGACGGCAATGGATCAACTATTATGTTTTGTCGCTGGCACTGGAGCTGTCACTTGTATGCTAGCCAAGTCAAAGTGATTGAAAACTATAGTGTTAGCACATGGGTCATCCAGCTTCTTACTGTAGCAACAACATATCTAAATAGCATCTCCTAACTCCTCTTACAAGCCGAGATACGGCCGGTGAAGTCCACCAAAATGGGGGTCCTATTGATTTGGTGTGCACTGTGCAGGTGAATCTTTTTACGCGGACAACAGCGCAACCCGTGAAAGGGCGATACCTTCGAAATTTTAGCACCTCCTTCACCGATTTACACATCCATCGCGTGTTCACATACAATGATCAAGTCAAAACACCTAGCCAGTACACTCGTGGCACTACGACGGCGTATTTCTCCTTAGCGTTGCCGCTAACTTACCCCGCATACGCTAAAGCGGCGCTAATTAACTACCATGTTTTAATCACTCCTCTACGAGAGCAAAATGGAGAATGTTATCGCCAAGTCTAGCACAATCTCATCCAGTTAGGACTGACTATCATAAAACGTCTCGCACAGGAGAAGTACCGTGTCAAGAAGCGTAGACGACAGTCAACAGAATTGGGCGGCCAGCGAAGACGCTTTGACACAACTTAGCCAGGAATTCTAAAGCGGATTGGATATTCGGTATGTATGTTGATGCCTAACATAATCTTGAAAAGCATTGTAATTCTTCTGTCGTTACGTTTGCCCCGAACGAGCTACCTTATATACCCAGTTGGCGTCTAACTAACCAAGTGATCTAATGCACGAATGCGACAAGCGACGATTGACTACATGGTCTCGATATTAGTTTTGCTGTTAAACTAGCATTGGGTGTTATGAACTAGGTCCCCCCCCCCGGGACCCACGGCCCGAGTAAGCTGTTTGCTTAAACCCATTTCGGAATTGTCACTTTCGCCAATTCATCGGTTATGTGATTGCAATCGTTGACTATGTGATTACTGCAATCGCATCATTGATGATTATATGTGACCATCCGATATAGATAGAACCTCCTGAAGAGTACATTGCTCAGCCTCGACCTTGGCCCACCTGCCCAAACACCGCGCGATCGCATCCGCTCGCCTCAGTTGATATGATGTCCCTCCAATGTAGCAGCTCCATGCATATCGGTGTTATCTGAGCAAAATGCTCTGGTATTTTAGGGTATTCCGTTCTCGGCAAATGTTGCAGATTAAACCACCAGATTGATATTCAGCACTTGTTGTCAGAACGTTGCGAGGTATTTCACCACTTTGGACGGCAACCAATTGTTCAGTTTACAACTATCTATCTTCCACTCAAATCTCCAAGTCCCAACGATGCGCTTCTACTACGTCGCCCTCGCTGTAGTGGCCATACTCTTGTGCTCCATCAATGCTGTCGCGGCAGACGCTGAGGTGACCCAAATCACGCGAACGTCAGAGATCGTCGGTATAACACAAGTTAGAGGTGCTGTGAAGCGCTTCTTGCGCACGACTGAGGAGGAAGAGGACTCGTTGGACTCACATGGTGAGGAGAGAGGAGTCAGCGCCAACGAGCTGATACGGATTGCTCAATCTAAGAAAGGTATCCTTCCGGTGGCCATGGACCAATTAACTGAGAGTTTGCAAACCAAGATTCTAAGCATTATGCGCGGTCAAAAGATATCTCAAAAGAGATTCGCCAAGAAACTGGGATTGACTGGCGTCGATGACGGAGTAAACCGTAACACAGCTTTCTTTGCCAGATGGAGGGCCGATTTCCGGGAGGGAAAGAAGCCGAAGAAAGTCCCCGAAGACTTCATTGGAGGTCGTTAGAAGACTTGCATCAATGGTGACTCGAGTTAGGGTTTGTACTTCTGTACACCCTAATTCATGGTGGAGTTTATCGTGTGCTTCACACAATAATTGTGTCGTTGTCTCTCTCCATTGACCAGCTGATGCCACTGGACCTGACGAAGCATTAAGTCTGATAGAGATACCGCCGACTCTAGAGTTTACCTTGTCAGCTTCTGGACAACCCCAGATACGTTAAAATCAACTCGGAGAGGACGTAGTAGATCACAGAGTAGACGAAAAGTGACTAGTGTGAAGTGTAGATCGTCTTGGAATCATTTTCGTCAGTCGATTTAGCTAGCATTACGTCGATATCCCTTCTGGGTAGTGTATGGATGTTCTCCTTCTCATTTTGGTACTGGTCAATAGTGTAACTACTGTGTAATTACTGTAGCTGCCACACATTCCAAATACTCCCAGGAGAGCCACATCTTTGTCAACTTCCATCTTGCAAAATCTTCAATAGGACAACGTCGACACCAATGGATTATTTTTAAGCAATCACAAACAAGTCGACTGTGTGTTTTATGCTCCACAAATCGACACTATTAACTAACACGAGACACCATTGATGCAACCAGGCCCCGGGGTTATTACGGGGAAAATCTATCTCAATTCCATGTCGACTGGAAAGCCTAATTAATGCTAGGTATAAATCAGCTCTATGAGTAGTCCGCATGGTTTGTCTTGCAATTGCCTTTCCAATGATTTATTTTCCATTCTGAGTGTTTTTCATTTTTAGTAGCCCAACATGTTACGCTCTTGGACTCTTCAACATCTTCAGAATTTACGGTCCATGACGCCCGTCCCCATGATATAAGTGATTACACCTAAGGCAGTCATGTTTCTTTTATCGATGGTGGGAAATGCAAATTGTGGTCATAGTTGCTTCTTCGGTGTGAGACGCCCACCGAAGTATATCACCATCATCGCACTCGTTGATACCAAGCAAAAACGTTAATTATTAGATTACGAATTATAACAAATGATACCCTAGATAGTTTGTAGAATACGAACGCTTTTGCAACCAATCCATCAGTGGAAAACAGCGCAAGTACGTTTCAATTTTGTCATAGCTATCAATTCAAAATGAGAAAGACTAAAGTTAACATGATGAATCAGTAGACAGATAGCATAATAATAATAAAATCCGATATTATCGGCTTTGTCTTGCTAATTCTCCAGGCTACATACTCTTGCCACTTTATTCAATTTACCCTGCAACTGTATAACAATGAGGAAAACACATGTGAACATTTGACGTTGCGGCGAAATATTCGGTTAATTAGAAATGGACAATACGTCCATGAGCAAAATTAAAAGTGAGGGTGGCATACTAAAGCCCCTTACGCAGGACACGTGCTACCTGGTCAAACTTTTCATATTTAGTGTTGGATCAGCGATGTACTATTGCTGAGTTCATTTAAGCAACTGAACTACTTCTAGATTCAGCCACTGTTACACGTCGGAGCTTGTCAACTTACCTTAATCATCCTTCTACGTCGCTAACTAGTGTCAAGACGCTTTGGCAACTGTTTGCTGGGACAACTATCACTACGCTATCTCCAGAACTTCACACCTCGCTTAGAAGCAATCGATGCGAATAGCAATCTTGAAGCGCTTGAAGTGGTAAGTTAGTGTGGTGAATACTAGTCTTGTTGCTTAATTCAAAATCCTTGTCTGGAGTCCAAGCGATAACACCGTGTGGCTACCAGTTCCATCACCGGTACGACCTCGGTATACCGGTGCATCCTCGCAACTAATCTATTTGGACCAACTACCGGTACAGAATTCCCCGGCAAATCGGCACCTGAGTCTGTCTATATTCCTCCACGAGTCAGTAGTGATAAATGAAAACGATGGTGACGGAGTTTGATGCAAAAATGGTACGTTTACTGAATTACGTGCAAGTTAGCATCTTTGCGCAGTCTGCAAGAAGAGCTTGCATGCATGCATGAGTTGCTATGGTGGTGGTAAATGGATGGCTTACAGTGAGCATTATGTATTGCTGGTACATGCTCCGCCTATACCAGCCTGCTACAATTATCATAGGTCCCATGTTTGCATCCCCATGAAGAACCACTATCTATGTTAAGACTCTTCGACAAAAGGCCAAGTTGTCCAAGATGGTCATCGCGCAGCCCGGCACTAGCAGAATAGACAACGCCTATCTTCGACTTGCTACACCCTCAGTCCAAGTCAGTCCTCTACATCGCCCTACACTAACGCGATGCGTTGGTAGTATCGAATCTACAGAAAACTCACCAATGTCAATGTGTTGGATCCCTTGATAATAACAAAATTTCAGTACCCTATCGCGTGGACCGGTCCCTGTGCACAATTTGTATATTCGCAATCTTTACCAGTCCCACCTTTCCCGATTTGCCGGGGAATACTGTATCGGACAGAGTGACTTTCCACTGGACAATGTACGGATTAGTCAATTTGATTTGAACTTTGGTGCTGCAATCTCTGATGACGCCACTAAAGTTGCTTCCTATCCCAGTAAAAATATTCAGATTGTTGAAGACAAAGCGTGCATGTGTTGTCTTAGAACAAATGCACAAACATCTGAATTCTCTTCACGATAGCTGCATTTGTCGATGCTATGTCGACCATATCTTGCAAACACAACGTCTACCAGGTTGTGTCGTTAAACTACATACGCATGGATGGTGATACAATATCCAGTCGAAAACAACCAGCAACTGTGCTCATTTTGCTAAACGCACATGTTATTAAGCTCAGTATTGAACCATTGATACAAAGCACGATTTCGTCTGAAATCACACTTCCACACAGCTACAGGGGTAATCGCTGAGCAGACCAGCTACTTCTCCACGCGGGGGAGAATTGGGTATGGAACTATTGAACCTAAACTGACTGTAAACAAACGTCAACTATTCAGTGCAAAATACGCCACGATCGTCTCATTGAACACTACGTATCCAGGATAGCCTTTACGATATCACAGTAGGATGTACGCCAGCACAAAACAGGCTTTAGTTAGTCGGAGGCCACTAAAACCTCTTGAGGATCAACAAAACTAGGCTGTTTTTGCTGCGATTACAATTCATTCACTTTCTTTAGTTCGTTGAAGATGTGTTTCAGTGCTATCAGAATCCTTGGTGAATTCATCTGTAAAAGCAGGTGATGATCCTCACCCGACAATGCTGACCTTGATGCATGATGTACAATACGCATTCCAACCGACACTTTCGCATTTGCAATCTACTCCAGATCAACAACCAACTGCAGAATGATCACCAGTGTCACTGTCGCATCCGCTGTTGTACTCTTGGCTTTTGCCAAACAAGCTGAGGCTCACGGTCATCTCAACCAGCCGCAACCAACTTTCCAAGATGGAGCATCCACTGTGAACTGGGTGGTCCAAATTGATAATTTCTGGGACATCGGCTCTGGTGGCGACCAAGTGGGTAAGTACAAGACCATGGCCAAGGAAAAAGGCGTGAGCGTCCGTGATGTCATACTTGAAATGGTCGGATCCGACAAGAAGTGCGGATTTACGCGCACTGACGTAGAACCGAAGCCGGTACCGACCGATGGCAAGGCCGTATGGCTCGGTAACGATGGTGGAGGCTTCACACACGTGGGTCCTTGTGAACTTTACATCGACGACAAGATGGTTCTCCACAGCGATGATTGTCAGGCGGACTACCCAGGAGGTCCAAACGATTCTGGTATCATGTCTGTGATGCCAGTCGACTACTCGTCCTGTGCCGGAGACTGTACCTTCAGCATCTACTGGCTGGGTTTCCAGAACGCACAGTGGCAAGCCTACAGTACGTTGAAGTATTTTCGTTTGGTCTGAACCTGGAAACTGAAAATGTTAACGTCGTTTTGCTTCGCAGTCAATTGCGTGCCGCTGTCAGGATCTGGAGTGACGCAACAAACGCAGTCAAGTGGACCAGCGACGCAGTCAACTGAGCAGCAAACGACTCCAGCAACTGTGACACCACCAACGAATTCTTCTTCGAACATCACAATTTCGACTCCAACTCCAGGTTCTTTCGGGTTCAAGTAACCTATATGGAAGACATCCTTCGCCTCACACAGAGGGGCTACCGAGTGCACCACGTTCTGGTGAGCATCAGTTTTTGTGAGCAGCGATAGACATGTCGCTCGTTTGTTTTACGTTTCAATAGATGTCCAAATACCTCAAGTGACTAAAATGTTTATGATGAACCACTATCCTGCTGCAAGTAATATGGCTAACTAATACTCATCCGTAGAGCATCGAGCATAGGAAGCAATACGCACTAATTGCTCGTCCGGCATTATCTTCGACCAACAGGTCCTGTCCTGTACCTCAGTTTCTTTAGCTTCGGCTTCCCGATGAGAATACAAACTATTGATAACCTGTCCTGCAATGCCCCATAATGTCGTTAGTTCGATCAGCTTCACTGCCGTGTCTGGCGAAATAACGGGATGTGTCTTTTTATCATACGTTACATCCCATGGACGGCCAACCTGAATGTATAATGCGAATTTGCAGCCTACATATAGTGGCTCCTGTGAAGTCGAGGTGTGTTCGTTGATACAGTTTTCAGATTGGTGCCCTTCGAAGAGGAAATATCGGTCAGGATCATCAGTTGTTGATCGCTCTGTTTCGTTGAACACAATGGAAACTCGAATTATTTCGTCAAGCTTCTTTAACCTCAACGGGTTCCCCTCAGAAAATACACAAAACGGATCCATCAGCTGAATATCCTCTTCAGGGCAATCACCATCACGATCTTTCGTTCCTTCTACTTGAGTCAAAATCATTGACACCTCCGACTCGCGAAATATCGGGATTATCAAATCAACTTCATTCTGTTCGTGTGCAAATATTCCAGCAGCGCGACGTCCAAGCAGATACCATAACGTGTGCTCATTTGGTTCACGCGTCAACTGAATGAAGTGACAAAACCCGAGTTTCCAGTCAGCCCACCGGGACCTCCAGATCTCCAAATCATTGTAAAGTCGTTGGTTTTGTTCAGGGATTTGCGTCGAAATCATTGTCATTAACGGAGGGTCATGTCCTCCCAGTACTTTCAAGAATAAATCCACGCTTAAAAACTGACCCATAAATGAGCATGACATATGATTCGACGAGTTCGTCTCGATCACTACACAAGTGTCCATAGCTAGAAGCAACACGATGCAAGCCGCACTTTCGTTCACATTGGCTACATCCAGTTCTTCTTTCACAAAAAGTCTCGTAAATTCGGGTAAAATAAACTCCGATAACCCCATGGGACAACCATACCAAATCATTGTTGCACCCAGTGCTAGCACTGGATCTGACGAGTATTCAACCAGCTTTATTCCGTCACCGTTTGGTCTTAAGTAAGAAAGCGTCGCCATGAAATGTGATACCGAATACGATGATTGTAGTGCGTTCATGCGCCACCGTAGTCCCAACCGACATAGCAACGAAGCGACACCAAACATCGCTTTCTTCTCTTTGCATGCCAACCAATTCCCCCCTACCAGCAACTTGCATGCTGCCAATTCAATCGTACTTTCAGCTGCCATATAGGTGCAGTAACCTGCCTTCTTAGTGCAGCCGTTGAATGTACTTGTCCAGAGAGGACGACCCATCGAAAGTAGAGCTTCTAAAGCCACTGATCTGTCTGTGTGTGTCACGGCAAACTTGTACGCCGCAATTTCATCCAAACCCAACTCAGTAACGTATTTTCGCCAAAATACATCTTTCGTGGCTGTTAACACAAAAGAAGGGAAACTAACCGTTTCTCTGGAATGACGCAGTTTACTCGATATATCTGTAGTGTTGAAGCCCGCCATATTTGTTTTCTGATCTGCTAATAGCGCAAAAATACCCCCTGCACGATGGTATTCTCGAATACGTTCATTTGCTCGGACGAGAGCTGAACGAAAAATGGGAGTATAGTCCCACCCATACTCCGAGGTAAGAACCCCACTAGCGCAGTCCACCGCTAAAATCACCACCTTACCAGGTCCACACACCTCATCCCCAATCAATCGTTCTGATGTTTTGTCTTTCATGAACTCCCCAGTGCTGCGATTTGTGTCGGGATTCCATATTTTCCCCATGACAGTCTCAGCAGCCTCATAGCTGGTAAACACTTTGATCCATTCTTCTCCAACAGTTGACCAATTGTTGTATGCGTAGTGATACACTGTTTCCAACTGCCTACTCATCTCATCGCAATCCAATCTAAACAGCATGTTCTTAAGATTATTGGTCGCTATAGGATACCCGGACGAGTCATACATGCGTGTACACAAATACAAAACCCGCATTCCCAGTTCCTCACGCTTAATTGTTTCATGTGCAAGCTGATACAGTACTCGACTTTTCCCAAAGCCATAGCTCTGGACAACCAACCCACATGGGATAACATCAGTGTTAATATGTTCTTCGTTGCACAGGCTTTGGTATCTAGCCCAGCATCGCTGCAAATAGCCGATGAGCTGCTCGCATGCATCTCCGACATATTCCAATTCAGTAAACTCGTACGTCACGCGTTCTCTAATTTCTGCATAGCTCATGTCGCTCATTGCGATCGCTTCCTTGAAAATCCGCTTGTGATGGTTAAACACGTTGTGGCAAAATTCCACTTCTTCATCAAACGAACACCCGTCGGCTAATATCAGTCTAGAAAAAGCAGGTTGACCCGTAGTCAAATAATATCTATCCATGGTTAAACACGTTGTGGCAAAATTCCACTTCTTCATCAAACGAACACTCGTCGGCTAATATCTGTCCATAGTTGATAGAAAAGCAGGTTGACCCGTAGTCAAATAATATCTATCCATCTAGTCACAGTACTTTAATCGTGATACATAGACTGCCGTTAGTAAATTGATTTTACAGTTATCCCAACCTTACCTTTTGTTCGTGTGAAATGGGAAAACGTTCACATGTAATACAAAAGCACGACTCGTCAGTCGTTATTTTGAATTCTGTAACGAGGGACGAAAACTGTGACCACTTCTAGGAGCTCTCGGTGGTGTACCAATTGATATGAACAAGCTAAAAGGATGCAATCGAGGTATATTACCATTAAATGGATGACCTCGGGAGCAAGGTGTCCACCTTCATGGGCCACAATGCAGGTGACAAAGTGATTCGCACAAGCTGTGTTTGAAGTCCAATGGTAAACTAGAGGAACATCGTACGTCGTCGCTCTAACTCATCAGACTTGTGAAAGGTTGGAGCGAACGGGACAAGAGTGTCGATCTTGGTCTTCACTTCCGTTGTGATCTTAGCCAGAACTGACAACACCTTTAAGTTCTGCTCCAGTTGAACTAAGTTCCTGGCGCCGATCTTGACGGTCGAAACATTTTCGTTGCTGACGCACCAGGCGATAGCAAGCTCAGCTAAGGTAATCCCGAGGTCATCAGCAACCGTTTGGAGTTTCTCTGCTTTGATCACTCGATCGGCAAAGTCCGGAATAAATGCTTTTTGTATGGGGTTATCCATGCGAGTGCCTGCAACAATTCCACCACTGTGTTTGCCTATAAGAGCTCCTGAAGCGAGAGGAGACCACGTCGACAGACCCAATTTGTATTTCTTGTACAGGTCGGCGTACTCAAATTCCACCTTGGTTCGATCTAGGAGGCTGTAGACGGATTGTTCAACAATAGGGCGAATGAGGCCAAGACGATCTGCATTGCCAATCGCCTCGATGATCATAGCGGCGCTCCATTGGCTCGTACCCCAGTAAAAGGCCCAGCCCTGCTCAATGACGAAGTTCATGACACGCACAGTTTCTTCCAGAGGTGTCTACGTGTCCGGCCGGATGCAATAGATAGCGTCGACGTACACTAGATCCAGCCGCTTGAGTGATGCTTCCGTGCCCTCCACAATGTGTTTGCGGGTCAGACCTTGATCTTTGGGGCCAGATGCAGATCGGAACCCTTTCGTTCCCATACCAACCTTGGTGGTGATCACGAGATCTCCCCGATTCCAAGTACCCACTTCAATGCCCTTCTTGATAGCGGCACCCATATTGATCTCCGCTAGGCCCTCTCCGTATGAATCCGCGTTGTCGAAAAAGTTGATTCCGTGCTCGAATGCCAGCTTCATCATTTTGTACCAGTTGTCAGGAGTGCTCTTCTCATCGACGTTCATCCAGCCAAGTCCTAATTTCGACACCAGCAGACCTGAATTGCCGAGAAATCGGTAGGCCATGCTCGCAGACTTGGTGCTTTCAGTAGTGGGAGCCATTTTGATGGAGTTATTTACTGTAGTCGTCGGAATGGTGATTGTTGGCATATTCCAAAATGACGGAGTTCTCCCTTAGCTATTGACGGCTGGACTATGTGGGCATGAGTGGGGTGAATTGGTAGTTCAATTACACTGTATCTATGGCAAAGTGTTTGTTTACTTGATCTCCGTCGTCAATGATGACGGATGAGCACCTGTCACACTTAGGCCGAGCTTACTCTCTTGCTCAGACTAATGTGAGTTGGTAGCACTTAGTATGAGAGGAAGCACAGGTGTTGGTTAACTTTATTCTTGGTTAGTTGATCTTTCGTCTTGTTGTAATGAAAAGAACCACAGTAAACTACTTGGCCAAAGCAGCCACCAAGGCTCGACTTGAGCTCTTGGTTGTCGATTCCGGAATGAACGGAATTGACTCGTCGCCTCTGCCGGTTACACGTCATTCTTTTGTCTTGGCCGTTCGCTATTGGTCAGTCATTGTTCTTGCCGTTCACGGGCTCTATGCGTCCTTAATCTCTTTCCTTTTATTGATGGGTCTTGAGCCCGTGACGTGCCGTCCGCGAAAGGAAAGTTTCACCTATGAGATTTGCGTGTTTTCTTCCTTGACCTCTGAGTTTGGTGGTAACGATTTACCAAGTCGAGTACTTACTCCAAGTTCTTAAGGGGTTCCCATGTCAACTCAACTTGACCAATCCATTTCACTTGATACTCCTTCTTTCCTTTTCCTTTACGATACCGCACAATATCCTCAACTAGTTCTCCCTCTGTTCCGTCAGGGAGCAGTACCTTGAACAAGGTCTGATCACCGCGCGAAGAAGCCACATTTGGTTTAAGAGAGGATGTGTGAAAAATCGGGTGCAATTTTACGCGAGTTGGTAATTCCAGCTGGTAATAATCATGTCCAACACGAGCCAACACTATATACGTTCCGATCCAACGAGGCCCAAGCTCCTTTTTCGATGTACCAGCATGGAATGTGGCCAAGTTTGTAGTCGACAGAAGTACAAGATCACCAATCTTAAACTCCTGAATTGGTCGATTTTTATCATAGATTCGACTCATTTTGTCTTGAGATGATGGCTGCAACTGCCTGCGAACTTGAGCTAGTATTTCTTTCTGTCGCTCAAAGAATTCATTGCCAAGAGAATAGCCAGTACTCTGTAACTCTTGCTTTTCTTGATTTCGAAATACTCGACATGCTGGTGTCACAGGAAGGTAGCCTAAATCTGCTTGGAAGGGACTCATCTTGATAGAATCCTGATAGCGAGAGTTATAAGCAAACTCTGCTAATGAAAGCATTGTATCCCAATCATCACAATTGCTGTTGTTAAATGCCCGAAGAAAATTCTCAATGGTTTGATTTACCCGCTCCGTGATCCCATTTGCTTGTTGTCTGAATGCAGCAGTCAGTTTTTGTCTCGTACTAAGCATCTCACATAATGTGGTCCAGAGATCCGAAGTGAACTTGGAATCTCTATCAGACAGAACTTCCTCGGGTAGCCCATGCAGTACAAACACTCGATCCCGAAAACTGTGCTGTTTCCAATGCAGTCGCTGTAGTTGTAGTAGGTATGAAGTGCGCCCTCTTTGATAGTCTGTCAATAACTATCATTATTGCATCAAACCCCGATGTCGTCTCTGGCAATGCTACGATAAAGTCCATTACGAGATGCGTCCACCTCACCGATGGAATTGGATGGGAGCGTAGCAACCCCGGTGGTTTTGTTGTTCGGGATTTAATTCGTTGGCAAACTTCACACGAACTAACATAAACACGGATATATTTCTCTATCGAGCGCCAATAGTAGTGCGGTTCAACCAGTCGTAGCGTACGTTCGACTCCCGGATGACCATAACACTTAGCATCATGAAATTCATACAGAACAGCATCAATTATCGCACAAATGTTTGACAACACTAGCCTCGGTTGCTCGTCGTTCTGAGTTTGATAAAAATTTGCTCGTTGACTAAGCTATATCGCTGGATATGTCGTATTGAAAGCTTAGTCGTTGTCGAGTTCCCTTTTAGCAATTGTTGCACAGTCGCTGTAAATGGGTCCTCGCCATACCTGCCCACAGCTTCATTTACCAAACTTACCAAATCTCTTTTCACTCCTCGACGGATGTGCTGTCTAGTTGAAATGGATGCCAAAGTCACGCTTTTACTCCCGGCAAAATCTGGTCTGCGAGATATGCCATCTGCTGGTGCGTTCTCCGTTCCTGGTATGTACCGAAATGTTATCGGGTACTCACTTAATTCGTCATACCAGCGCGCTACTCGACGTGAAATAGTCTTTTGAGTGAAGAGGGTCTCTAATGAACGATGATCAGTTTCTACAATGAACGGTTTGTCCAGGAGATAAACTCGCCACAAACGTAGTCCGAATAATATCGCCAATAAGTTTTTCTCTCGAATAAAATAGTTTTTTTTCGGCATCCTTATACATTCTTCCTCCAAATGCCACTGGTCTTTCTACTGGTAATGTACCCTCGCCCTCTTCTTGAAAGAGAACACCACCTATTGCAAAATCACTTGCATCCATGCGCATATGGAATGACCGATCGAAATCTGGAATAGCTAGTATCGGTGTCGATCCAATTGATTTCTTCAGGAACTCAAAGGTTTTTCGAAGAGAATCCGTCCAAACAATTTTCTGTTTGCCATTTCCTTTTAAAAGGTCAAAACGAGGAGCTGCATTGTTGGCGAAGTCATTGCAGAATCTTTGCGCATAGACCGCCGTACACATGAACGACTGCAGTTCGCTACGGGTACGGGGTAATGACCAATCTCTTAAAACAGTCACCTTTGCTGGGTCAATGCGAATTCCAGCTCTGCCGACGTAATCCCCCAAACAGGGTATTTCGTCTACCCCGAAAAACGCATTTACTTAATTTCACGAAAACATTATGCTCTTCTAAACGACCAAGAACACAGTCCAATGCCAACAAATGATCATCAAAGCTCCGAGATCGTGTGTGAACATAAATGTTATCAAAATAGGATTGACATATTTCGCTGAGGTCGGCTAGAATGCGGCGGATGCCAGCGTTAAACGTGACAGGAGCATTTGAGAGTCCCATTGGTAATACTAAGTGTTCATAAGAACCATCGGGTTTTGGAACGCTGTAAGTGGTATATCTGTGTCTCGCAATCGAAATTGATAATACCCACTCAGTAAATCCATGCACGAAAACCAGAAGGAACCTTGCATTTTATCGACGATCTTGTCTTTTCTTGGCATAGGTAATGTACGTCTAACAGTGTGGGAATTTGGTGCACGGTAATCATGAACAATTCGCCACCCTACTGGCTTTTTAACACAAAAGGTGGGTGCTCCGTGTGGGGAAGTTGATGGTCTAATTAGCCCAGCTGCTAGCATTTCCTTAGCCCAGTCTGTGATAACCTTTTCCTGCGCAAGAGACTGTCTCCACTGCCGACGGAATATTGCTTCGTTCGTGTCGATGTCAATTTGATGTTCACCATGCTCACGAGGTGGTAAGCATGACGGCAATTTCTGCTGAAAGATTGCTTGATGTCGTAAAAGCACGGGATAGACGGGATGTTCTTGATAGTCATTAATAGTTACAGGTTGTTCATTCATCCGCTTTTTCTTTTTTTGTCTTGGCTCGGATCACGAAGACGAACTCGATGTCTTTTGGCTTCTCTAACATCCTTCGGAACTGCTTATCACCTATACACTTCGTCATTCCTTTATGAACCGAATAGAAACCACTGGTCAACTTTTCTTTCTCACCGTCATTCACCCGCTGAGACAGGATGTCGCTCCCCACCAATCTTCACCGCCGGTTGTTTTGGCTTATGAAGGGTCTTCCTTTGAGCTTCATATTTTTCTTTTTCTTGATTGGTGTGGTTCCTCCCTCATTTCCTGCTTTACCCGCGGTTGTATTCGTTCCGTTACCCAGTCGATGTCTGGGTTCTCCTTTCTCAACCAGGGCATTCCAAGTAGAATGCCTTGTTCTTCGGGTACATCAATCACAAGAAAGTCATTTGTATAAGGGGGAAAGTCATCCAGGTACAACGTAATTGTCACTATTGTTTGGGTATCACCACCGTCTGTTTGCTAACTTTACTTCCATGGATTCTTTGTGATCAACAATTTCTCCACGAAGGTCATTCGATCTGCAGAATTGTGGACTCACCCCATCGATGGTTGCACAACTGTCAATGAAATTTGAATTCGGTATGCAAATGTCCTGCTTGGAACACTGCAAAACACTCCGAGTATGCAATAGACAAAAGCAATCCCGAGATAAAATTTGCTTTTCTTGGATATTTGCGGGATTTTCTGATCATCCAGTTTTACGTCACGAAATGCAAACCCCACAACACTTACTTGGTCGAGCCTCTCATCATCTCGTCCACCCGAGTGCCCGACTTCCAATGTACTCGCTAGTTTGAAGAATCCGCTGTAGCTGATGTGTATTGCTGCTCGTCAACTACAAGTGTCTCCAGCAGAGCGTAGATCTTCTTGTGAAGATCTTGTTTCTGCATCAAATTTCGAGGTTTCTTCGCAGGATATTTTATCCAACAGTCCTCTTCACGGTGACGACCGCGCTGCCAGCGGGAACAGAGTGTTACAACTGGTTGCTTTCCGTGAGCAATGATGCCCCCCGTTCCACTTGCCTGTTGGTCGGTTTTCCTCCACCGTGATTCATTTTTCCACGTCCTGGAGATTTTCAGGAGTTACAGGAACGCAAACTAGTTTGACTCAAATTGAATTTCTTTTCTTGCAATTCCCACTCTAAAAACCCAGCCGATAGCGTTGTTGGCTGTTTACGTTGCACAGCACGCTTCATTTGCATATCACTAAGCCCATTAACGAGAAGGTTGGTCGCTGTCTGTTCATCAAGCTTAACAATTCGCTGTAGCTCTCGAAATTTCGCCGCATATCCTCGATATCCTCGATATCCTCCGGATTGCTTGAGAGTAAGCACTTGGTTCAGGATTTTATCATTAAAAGTTCGGCTCACGAAACTCACGGACCATCTCTCTTTTCATGACACTCCATAGTTTCACAGTGTTTGAGTCCGTCATATAGCGTTCATACCACACCAGTGCTGATTTGCGAACGCATTGATTTAATTCATAACAGAGTAAATTATCGTGTTCTTGGAGGTCGTAACCTTTTTGTCTGTAATAGCTGTCAAATTGGAACAAGAAACCATTCAACTTGATTCCATCAATGGCACCCTCGAACGTCGGCGGACTAACATCCATCTTCCGCAGACGCGGCGCACTTGTTTGAGCTATTTGAGTCCCATCCATGATTATATCACTGTTAGGGTGTTGTGCCACACTACGGACCGCAAGTGAGGCTTGGATCGTCGATCCCGAATCCACATTAGTTTGTTGGAAAGAAATGACGTTGTCACGCGCTTCAGTGGCCATTTGTTGTGCCGCCTGAGCAATGGTTTTGGTCTGGTTTAATGTGGTAGACATGCTAGTCAAACTCTGCACCAGATTGGCCAAGTACCCTTTCATTTCGAGCATCTCGGCTTCAAGACTGTTACTGATGGTCGTCATCGTAGTTGACATTTCTGTTCGTAAGTTGTCCCTTGCGATTGTATTTCCTGTCTCATGTCGGCAATTGATGCCTCGAGTTGACTCAAACTAGTTGCTGCAGCATGATTTGAATTTCCAGCTCTGATATCATTTCCGCCACTACCTTCGAGGTCGAGAAGCTGACGAGCGGGAGCGGTGTCACTTCGCAATACACGACGGGCTGTACTGCGAGTAGCCATCGCCATCAAGGTATACTATGTCACACTTAGTCCGAGCTTACTCTCTTGCTCAGACTAATGTGAGTTGGTAGCACTTAGTATGAGAGGAAGCACAGGTGTTGGTTAACTTTATTCTTGGTTAGTTGATCTTTCGTCTTGTTGTAATGAAAAGAATCACAGTAAACTACTTGGCCAAAGCAGCCACCAAGGCTCGACTTGAGCTCTTGGTTGTCGATTCCGGAATGAACGGAATTGACTCGTCGCCTCTGCCGGTTACACGGCATTCTTTTGTCTTGGCCGTTCGCTATTGGTCAGTCATTGTTCTTGCCGTTCACGGGCTCTATGCGTCCTTAATCTCTTTCCTTTTATTGATGGGTCTTGAGCCCGTGATTGCGCCCTGAGCAAGTCTGTGCAGTTGAGCTAATCATAATCAATGCTCGAACTTCAATACGGTTACTCCTAATAACATAATAATTAGTTAGTACAGTGATGTGCCCGAATAAAGAACACCGCACATTATATAACCTGTCGAAAACTATTATCACGACAGTGCAGCCAATTAGGACCAATGAACTGATTTAGTAGATTGAAGCTAAGGATTCCGCCAACCACAGGCAAGTAGGAAAAATTCCACCAATCACACAATCCGAAGCGAGGATATTGGAGAATATCTCGTTTGCGCATCGCTTGCAAGTTGCGCGCCTCGACAGTTCGATGCGAGCAGAAGATCGCCACGTGTTGCTGCTTGTGGACAACGCGTCGTCGCATACCGAGGAAGGGCTCACGCTAACTAATGTCCGCGTCGAAAAGCTGCCCCCCAACATGACATCGAAGCTGCAGCCTCTCGACCAAGGCATTATCTACTGTGTGAAGCGCTCCGTGTTGAATAAGAAAATGATTCGTGCGTTGGAGGTGATAGATGACGGCACGAACGACAATCCCTACAAGGTTGGGATGCAAAAAGGTGTGGAATGGTGTGCAGAAGCATGGCGAGAGCTGTCCCACAAGGTAATTGAGCACTGTTGGCTTCATTCTGGTCTTCTTTCAAAAGCAGACATTAGTTTCATCCCCCGTTAACTTAATACATTAGTTTTTATCTGGTTAGTCGAAACACGAACCTTTGGGCCTTTATTAACCTTGGAATTTAAAGTATACCAGGTGTTCTTTATTCGGGCACATGACTGTAACGTGCTTAGGTTGTATGCATAGATTGCGTGAAAGAATATATGGGAAATGCATACAGGACAGGTTGTAGTTGTTGAAGCTGAAGTGAAGAATCAATACAGAGACTTGTGTTTGCCCCATTGAGTTGCTTACGGGGTTGATCACAGCAGTCCAACATCCCAATCGGTCGAGTGGTGTTGATGATCATGTGATTCATGGGATTTTCATTGCATTTGGAAACACAATTTCCAATGGAAATTTCCATTGCACATCGAAGAAACCGTATGAAATCAAACATACAATATCAGAGCAACTTTCTTGTGAAGAGTCTTTAAATGCCCACACTGTGAGGACTTTTATTCTATGAAAGTGTTACATCAAGGCCTGTTCTGTACTACAATAATATGCACGTATCTATTGCATGTGGATCCACAATCCCTCCCTTGTATCGCTCTGGCACTACCCGTCAACTAGCGCTCCGCCGTCGAGAGCATTCGCAAGCTCATTTTCAACATCCGAGTCGGTGTTTTCCTCCTCCATTTTTTCGTTCTCCCGTTCACGCTGAAACTTTCATCTGTAAACATCATGACACCAAATGAACAAGTCCGACTCATTCGGCCGCGGCGATGAAGTTGTCTGGATCGGTGTCCTTCCAGACTGCTATACCACAATTCCAGAATTGGTGTAACGGGGTTACATGAGAGGTTCCCTAGAAAGGGTACCGCCTCTAGACGTAGATATACTTCTGTGAGTATTCGTTTTAGATACTCACTCGTGGGTGGTGTGGACCACACCACTGCCACGTAGGTCTGGTGGCTGAGGGCCAACCAATAGCATTAGACCTACCTTTTATATGCATATTAAGGATAGATTATAGTTAACTAATGCCGTGCGTTGCCCGGAGAAGCTCTGGATATTTATACCGACCTGTTTTACAAAACAAATTTGTTAGCAAAACAACCTGGATGAAGCTTTATATAACATGCATTAGAAATTAAAAGCAATTGAAATATTAGAGACAGATTTTTCGTGCCAGCGTTATAAATCCATCGCCTGCAGTCTCAAGCTCTTTCGAAGTGTGTCTTGACTCGGAATGAAGTACTCCAGAAACTGCTTTGTAAGAGGGCATCATGAGATAAAGCTGACGTAAACTTTTGACCCGCGTCACCGCAACATAAAATGATGATCGTTGTGGTGAACGTCGTGTTGGATATCGAAGTGGAGCAAGTATCATTATGTCAACAATCAAACCTTGGTATTTTTCAGTAGTGAGAGAGTATGCAAGTACCAACGGTACTTGACGTTTGCATACAGAGAACTGTCGATCTGGCAATTTCACGCTGATTCCTCTCTCGTATCGTTGACAGACAGGAACAACGCAGAGTGGGAGCTCCGGGTGAAAGGAGCAATCTGAATAATCTTCAAGCTTGACGAACACAGTACCACGAGGTAGAGAGTGTTGATGCTCTTCAATTCCATCAACGGCACGCACTTAAATATCATCATTTTAAGCTAGCGTGATTGCAACAACAGTCCAAAGAGAGCCATTCGCTAGCTTGAAATGGCTTGATATTTTTCGTGCACTGGACCATTGAGCCAATCCGCCACGGGAACTGCTTCAAGAGTCCAGTAGATGTTACGTGAATGCTGCACGAATGTTACTTATTGTTAGGTCGTACGAAGGTTGTTAGTGTCCGGATGGGTCAACATTCACCTGTTCGCGATAAAAATGAGGACAGGTATTCGATTTCCCGACCGTTTGTGACTCTTTATAATAGAGAGTGCAGTTTTGTTAAATTACTATATGTACTGACCTATGTATTTATACAAGTTTCCAGACGGTCTGCGATCCCACCTAAAACTCTGGATAATAAATATCCAGAGAATTAGGGGTTCGTATTATAAGCCAAATGGACCTAATTAACTATAAATAAATCAGTCTAAAATCTACTCTAAACTGGCTATTAAGTTGACATGATGCTATTTCCGATTTTCGAGCGACATGTGGATATTACGTTACGATGTGATTGGTTATAATATGGGCTATGAGAAAGGGGAGCTTGGGACACGGCTGCACCCGTGCGACATCTGTGGAAGATTTTAGACGAACCTTCGCCTGACTGTAAAGGGGCCCAATGAACCAGAAGTGTACTTCAGAGTGTGCACAACTCTGAAGATCAAATGCACTCTGTCTGGTCACCGGACTTTCCCCGACGATGAGTGCCTAATTCCTGGCGGAAAGTCTCTCAGAAGAACGTATCTCTGAAGAGACCTCATCCCGTTACCGTCCAGCGCGACGATGATGGTTCAAGGATCTATACTACTTACCCGCAGAGACCAAGTATCGCGCGCCGGACGCCGCGCACCCGCGCAACCCTCAAGAACTTCGTGTACGTTGAAGCATTGGTGCTCCGTACTATGATATTCCGTTCAAGACTTTGGTATTCCACACTATATGACCAAGACTCTGAAAACCAAAGTGATTTCAGACTCTGAAAACCCGGATACCAGACTCGGAAATCAACGAAGATTCAAGACCATACTGAAACCAAGTGAACCCACGTTCAGGTCACGCAATCAAGTGATGACAGACCTGCACATCCCCCAGTGATGACGTCTCTACCCATCAGCTCATCGGGATCTGCTACACCGACCATACTGAAACCAAGTTTAAGTCACGCAATCAAGTGATGACGGACCTGCACATCCCCCAAGATGACGTCTCTACCTGTCAACTCATCAAGATCGGCTATACTGACTGTATACTGAGACCAAGTCAAGATGCCTGCTACATACAAGAACCAAGTGTACCTGAGATTTGAAGACTGAATGCATGAAGAACGCCAAGGACGACAAGAAGAAGAAGAGAGTTACCAGAGATATATGAGAGTTATGAGAAAGATAAAACGATAAACAGAGTTCAATTTGTTTGCTACTGCACAAGTCCGCTTGAGAGGTATCCAAGCCACTGCGTCGAGGACGTACGCCGTGTGATCTCCACCAAATTAAGTCCCCTTAGGTGGAGATCAGGTAACGTAGAGACCTGAGAGGACCCGCCTATTCCATATCCTAGTTGGGTCGTTTGGTTTGTCTCTAGCGGTAGCCCATTTCATATTGCTCGTTTGGACAGGCTCTGGAAACTAGACAGTCGTTTCCAGGGTGCAAGGTAGACTGTTATATATAGCTGATTGTATTGGTTTATATTTCCCTCTATATTAGAGGGTGGTGCGCGAACGTGACAGGGATACCAGACAGACCAGGTGTCTGGTAACGAGTCCCTAGTTGACCTGGAGTATTAGCCCACCGTTCAAGGGCCCAGAAAGAATAAGAACGGCTGTATATTTGTATAATTCTGAACTCTGTATATTTGTTGGTTTATCTCTGAGAGTCAAGTATCTCGGTTCTGGATTTGTGATATTCAGACACCGGTATCAGACTTTCTCTCTGGTATCAACCTCTTTCCGACCACCAATTTTCTGGTAACCTACTTGGTTTCTAGAGACTCCGACTTCCGAGCGCTCCTGGAAGGACTTCCTGAATTCCGACACCAGACTCCAAGGGAACACAATTTCTCTTCACTTTGAACTCTAGACTCCGGCGAGGGTCATATTCCCAAGCCAACGAACCCACAGGGATACAACAAGGTAACACACGCCCACCTACGTTGTACGGCTCTGAAATACTTTCAGTAGCCATATAGCCGGGTTCACTATACGCCACCTGCTCCGCGATCAAAGTTTCACCGACTTCGCGACAACTGGTGCGCGTGCCCGGATCTTGGTATCGTGATTTCACCGGATTTGAGAGTACAAGAAGAGAAAGTTTCCTGTCAAGCGTCTATATTCAAGATGGCTACACCAGGATCTACGAGAGGAGGACGCCGTGGTCGCGGTCGCGGTGTTTTGACACGTCAGTCCAAGCGTCTCCAAGGATTGCCGCCTGAAGAGCAACCAGACTTGGATGCTATCCAGAAGGCGGCTCGCGAGAAGAGGAAGGCTGCGCGAGAGAAGAAGGCAGCTGAGAGTGTGAACGTCCCAGAACCGGCGATCAAAGACCAGCCTGCTACGGAACCAGAAGCTAAGGAGGCACCCGCTGTCTCTGGTGAACAAGGTTTGAGGAAGGCCCGTCAGAAGTCGAAGCTTCTGGTGACGAGGCGACCACTGCCCGTGAAGGTGGTGATGAGGCGTCTGAGGGAGGCGCCGATATGGTTGAGTCCCCGGAAGTGGTCGATCTGCGTTCAGAGTCGACGACCTCCGGACAGTCCGTGGAAGAGGTGAAGCCAGAACCCGGACTCTCTGAAGATCGTGTTCCGCAATCTCCGAAGTCTGAAGGTGGGCCAATGTCGGATGACATGCTGATCAAGTCCGAAGATTCTCTGAAGACACCGTCTGATGAGTCTGGGAGGGCTGATTCGCTTGATGGAGAACGAGCCTTAAGGTATGTGCGTCGTGAGCTCCGCCGCTGGAAAGATACTGATGCCGGTAGAGTCGTCCCGCCAAGCGTCGAGTATGTATGGCCGACGACGAAGCCCAGCGTAGACATCTTCCAGAAAGCCGCTGCAGCAACCGGCGACTATATCAAGTGGCGGTGCTCCTCTGTATTCCCTGAAGATATGTGGATTTCGGAATTTCACGTGAGACGTCATGGTTTTGGTCGGATCCAAGACCTTTCCTACGTTGAGATTCCAATGAGCACGCTGACGGCACTAGAGTGTGTGGCTGTTCTCCAGACAATGCTGTACGAGGCGGGTTTTGAATTCCAGAACTTGCTCCCGACATGGTCCTAGACCCAGGCGTCAGCTATCTTCGAGTCTCAAGTACGCAGTGTGGCGACCGAACTTCAGAGCCGTCTTGCCATGGAACTGGTTGAGTGGGCCACCGTGACTGCCAGGTTACAGGTTATCCGACTCTCAGAAGGCATGAAACAAGAAGACACAACAAGTCGAGAAGGAACCGATAGTGTATTACCGGACAAGGATGCTGACCTACAAGGACGACAGCTGATCACGCGCCTCCGGGTGACCGGACTCCGAGTGACGCATAGTTCCAATGGTTCCAGCAGTGATGAGCCGCCGCAGTCCAAGCGCTTACAGCAGAGACCGCCGCGCCCACAAGTCCCGTCAACACCGTCAGCCTTGTCGACACCGTCGCTGTCTTCATTGCCACAGTACGAGAGTCATTCTGACAACACGCGACCAGAGTCTGGAACCCCCATGTCTGAAGATCGTAACAGCTCTCGAACTCGAATGACGGATGTGCCGGTTCCCAGTGTCATCGGGACCTCGGATGATCAGCCGTCTGGAGTTCAGACCTCGCGTGGAAGCTCCACGGACTCGTCCTTGATGTCTGTGAGTCGAGGGGCGGCATCACACATGCCGCTGTCCGCAGAGGGTCTGGCGTTGATTGCCCAAGGCGCTGACGTCGGAGGAATGGTCTCCGGAGAAGGTATGGGAATCCAAGTGACTCGAACGTTGTTTCCTGTGAAGTCGGAACCTGAAGACATCGACATGCTGGAGGAGGAAGCTGAGGTGTCAGATGTAAAGTCTGGAAACCAGACGTTTGTCCATGAGCCTTCACAGGGTTTCAGACAACCAACGCCAGAGGTTCCGCCTTCCTCTGTCTCCAGCCGAAGTGCAAGCCATCGAAGCCACCGCCAGCGTGTGAAGAGTGAAGACCTTCGGAAAACGCCGTCCCGACGCTTGAGTTCCATCGCGTCGAGTCGCACGAAGTCTGAAGCTCGAAGCTCTCAGAGATCAGGGCCTGCCCAGATCGAACTGAACGTCATGAGGCAACAGCAGAAGTGGCAGAGCCGGATGGAGCAAGCGCAGATGGAGTTCTTGGCCCGAGAACGCTTGGAGTCCATGGAACGTGACCGCCGTCGGGAACAACGCGACTTGGAAGCAAGACGCGAGATCCAGACGCTCACCGACCGCCTGTTGGAGTCTGAAAACGCGAGACTGGAGGCGGAAAGACGTGCTGACGATGCTGAAGAACGGAGAAGTTTGGTATCGGAGAATAAACCCAGAAGCCACAGCGTGGCAGAGCTGGAGACTCTGAAATCGAACCTCTGGAAGTCTGAAAGCCAACGTCTGGAATCGGAGTTTGCCGATCGCTGGCGACAGCGAGAAGCCGAGGCCGAAGCCCAACGTGCGCGCGCGACAGACGAGATGAAGCAAGACTGGATTTCCCAAATGGAGACCTTACAACAGCGGATGAAGGATATGGAAGCTGAGTACGACATGGAGAAAGAGAGTTCTCAGAACATGCAACGCTTCCAAGCCGGTCAGTTGAGAAACCTTCGAGCAACATTGTCCCAAGTTCAAGAGGCACGAAGGGTCGGTCACCCTGATTCAGCAACTGCAACCCCGGTGTTAAACACTGAGGACCCTGAAGTTGCAACTAAGTATCCCGTAATCGGATCAGAAATCAGAAGTGGGGTTAGGGTTGAACCCATGTCGCACCCACCGGCTCTCAAGGCGGCTCCTCGAGAAGTTGCTACCTTCCAGCAAACTGCCCCTGCGCGAAGCTCGGTGACGAAGCGAGTGAAGGCCGAGAGGAATGGCGCCGCCGCTACGACCACTACAGCAACCCAAGTGACTCGAGTAGCCTCGGTGACGGAAGCCAAGGAGGACGCCAGGCGTGCATCGACTCCACGACGAGATCCACCGCGGAAATCAGACGCTAGACGGTCTGATGGAGACCGAGAGGCACCCCGCCGAGAGAAGCGCCGTGGTGAAGCACCAGACCCTGGTGGAGACTCTGAGGGCTCGAGCTCAGAATCCGAAAGCTCGTCGACTCTGAGCTTGGTGAAGTGATGAACCTGACAGCAGCGACGCAAGCTCAAGCTGGAACTACACTCCTGACGTTGAGGCCGTTCATGAACTCCAACAACCTCGGAGAGTTCGATCCTAGAGCCACACTCAGGGAACGCATCCACTGGTGGGAGCGATTCACGAATATGGCGTCTCAAGGAGGGTGGTCGACCAAGACACGCATTCAGGAGCTCAAGTTGAAGCTTCCGGTATCTGCGCGTGACTGGTTTAACCAGCTCCCCAAGAGTGTGTCCCGTGACTGGAAGGAATTGTCGTCAGAGTTCAAGAAGCGTTATTGTAAGGCGCGGTCATCGTATTCAGAGAGGTATTTCACAATGGCTATGAAGGACTCTGAGACACCGCTCGAATTCTTCTATCGACTCAACTCCGCCGCTGGGAAGGCCGACATTGACTTCAGAAAATCGTCCAAGCGTCTCGAGAAGCATGTGCTCCGTTTTATCACGAAGCTCAAGGATGCGCGCCTGAAAACTTCGCTACAAGGTCAGAGATTCCGACGTATTTCAGACTTGGAGTACGCTTTACAACAGGATGAAGATGTCTGGCGAACAGGTGACCAAGATATGACCAGCACCAAGCCTCGAGACTTCCGAGCAGACAATATTCCACGAGGACCGTTCAAGCCCAAGCGCATGAACCGGACTTATGTCGTGAGAGACCCGGACTCTGAAGATTCTGATGATGATGAAACTGCAAACTATAAGGGATCGTTAAAATCCGATCAGGATGCCAGAGACCAAGCCGGTGATTCTCGACTTCAGAGTGTGACTTCAGAGCCTACCCGTGATGGAGACACCACACAGACTTCTTCGAGTACCTTGACAGCTCTGCCGAGCGCTGACTGGACGCAGACCCTGACAAATGAAGTGTACCGAGTAATGGGAGACATGGGATGGCGTCCACCGCCCCATTCCCCGTCTGGATCGTCGGGTCAAGGTTTTCATCAGAGACGTCCTGAAAATGGCGGTTATTGGAATAAGTTTTGCGAGAAATGTCAACGCTCCGGACACTCAGAAGAAGACTGCTGGAGGGATATCACGTGTGACCGGTGCCAGGAAAAAGGGCATCCAAGCCGAATGTGTCGAGCACCCCCTGTGAAGTGTGTGGAAAATTACATCCCGGAAAACCCTGTGAAGACTTGAAGACTCTGGAAGCATTCAAGCAACTCGCCCGTCAAGGCGCACTGAAGGACATGCCAAACCACCTGAGAGAAAGACTTCTGGGTGAGGAGGCAGACTCTGGGAAGCCGTTAAACTAATACGCCCGTCGGATGGGGATCCGAAACGCGCCGGGCAAGGCAATACCCCAGAGTTATGTGTTCTAGTGTGTGTAGGACCGGAGCTGAGAAAGGTTCAAGATAAACACCAACAATGCATGACCGCTTTAACCCAGGAATCAGCTGTGCCTTTCAGAAACTCAGGAAATAAGTTACCCGAGATCTCTGAAAACACCAATCCGATACCTGACGACACAGTGTCATTCAGACTGAAGGATGGCGAATGCTACGGCTGGTGGGAGGATAATTACCCTGATCGTTCCAAGCGAGATGTGGTGATGGTACATGGTGCTGTGAATGATCGCCGGACTAAGATTCTCCTGGATACCGGTGCGACTATAAACATTCTGAGTTACGACTTTGCGCGTAAGCTCGGACTCAGACTCAAGTCGCACAAGCAAACTAAGGTATCAGGGATGGGTGGTGTTCCGACGTACATTGGCGCCAGCGCTGAGATCAAGTTGACACTTGGGCCAAGAGTGGTGTACATTGTGGATGTTTGGGTCGCGAATATTGGTGAAGGAATTGATGTGCTTTTAGGAATGAGCTTTATGTTTGCCGCTGGAGTGAGGATCAGTACCCGCGAAGGTCTGGTGTCGTTACCAGACGAAGTCGTGGTGATGATGTGTAACTGGGAACCTGGTGACCACATTGGTCGTAGCAGGTTTGTCAGACCAAGCGAAGCTGTTCTTCTGAGTCCTGGTGAGGAGTTTATTGTTAGGATTGATTACGGTCCGACGAATCCGCAACGGGAAGTCGTGTGGGCTGGACGTGGCGATCGTTGGGTCACACAGTTGATCTATGCTGCACGCTCATGGCCTGTGGCAGTTCGCGTGGTGAATATTTCCGATAAGAACACCTGGGTTAATGAGCTCTGTGATGTCGCGAGGATCGTGGAATATGGTTTCTTCCCGAGACATGGGCGTTTCGTACGTCCAGGTTCCGCTGCATATCGTGATTGGGAGGTATTGATCCTGGAAAGCACTCCGTCACCAGAAACGAAGAAGCGCATGGAACGAGAAGCAAGGCTGGAGGCTCTGATACCGCAACCCCCTTGTGTGGAGCGTCCAGATTATCCATGGCCGACTAAGATACTGCGACGTCCAAGGTTGGACAATGCTCGAGTGCAGTTTGTGAAATCAGACCCGACTCCCGTCACGAAGCGAGTGCGTTTTGCCCTAGATGCATCCACTCAGACAGATGATTTCTGCTGTAGTGGAGTGGCGGATAGCTGGGATGCAAGTGTGGATACCAGAGATTCTGACTTGTCCTCTGAAAGTGTCTCTCCCAATGACTCTGGCAACGATCACATCAGTTCTGGTGATGGCTCCTCGGACTCGGAACCAGAGTCTCCTGCAAGTGGTTCTCAGACTTCTCAGTTACCTGCAGATAATATGGACCTAATGGACGAGTCTTGGGATATCCCTATTTCAGGAATGCCAGGAACACCAGTGGAAAAATTACGAGTGGAGTATGAGCAGTGTATGCGAGTCTCGAATGAAGAGTTGGATCTGGAACCAGGTGTTTATATGCGGGAAGGCACGGAGCTCCTTGCCCAGTTGCGCGATCAACTGGTCATGTTACCAGAGATTGAGGAATTGACACCGGAGTGCGATATCGATAGTGCTGATGTTGGAGAACCAGGAAAGACAACACCAGAGATGGAGAAGAAACTCCGTGACATTCTGAAATACCACAGAAAGATCTTCCTAGGAGACGGTAATGCAGCGCCCGCACCGGCAAGGGGCGTGGTCTGTGATCTAGATGTAGGAGACGCCAAACCGGTGGCCCAACGTCCAAGGTCCGTTGCCCCGCACCTCATGCTGAAAGTGTATGAGCTTCTCAAGAAACTTCTGGAAACTGGTCTGATCGAGTACTCCAATTCGCCGTGGGCATCTCCTATTGTCATCGTTTTGAAGAAGAACGGTGTTGATATACGAATGTGTATCGACTATCGGATTGTGAATGGCTTCATCCAGCTATCACATTACCCGTTACCACTCATCGATGACCTCCTGATTGGGTTCGAGGCCGCGATGTGGTTTATGAGTCTGGATATGGCTAGCGGTTTCTGGGCGATCAGGATGACGGAGCGTGCACGATTGATATCCGCATTCATTTGTCCATTTGGACACTTCCAGTGGGTGAGAATGCCTTTCGGCCTGAAGAATGCTCCTCTTGTCTATCAAGCTATGTTGGATAATTGCCTGTGGGGATTTGTGAGATTGTCACCAGAGGAAGAGGCTGAAGTTGACGCAGATGTTCTGGAATTCTTGCAGCTGAAGCCTCAAGACTCTGAAAACCAATCCTCAGCCTTTGAAAACCATGCGCTGAAATCGGAGATGTCGGCTCTCACAAGTCAGATGACCGTTTTCCAGAGGAACATTCCGGTTCCAACGTATATGGGTCCAGTCCTGGGGAGAAGTTCGTACATCGATGACATTGCACATGGAGCGCCGACTTGGGACCAACTCTGTGACGATTTAAACGCTCTGCTTTTCAGACTTCGCTACTGGAACATCTCTGTGAGTTTGCCCAAGAGCGAATTCGGAAAGTTATCGATCCCGTATCTCTCCCACGAAATCAGCGCCGAAGGTCTGAGAGCGACGCCCAAGATCGTCAAAGGAGTCGAAGATCTGCCGTTTCCGTCCACGCTAAAGGGAGTTCAGAGTTTCATGGGAAGTCTCAATTACTACAACAAGTTTATTGAAGATTTACCGGTTATCGCTGCCACCTTGTACGAGTTGACGGATGAACAGATCCGCTCTGGGAGGGATCTGACTTGTGCCAAAGAAGCATTTGAGCTCCTGAAACGCAAGATAGTTTCCACCCCACTTCTCAGACACCCGGACCGAACCAGACCATTTGTTATCATCCCACATGCGAACCCTTGGGCTGCCTCGGCAGTTTTAGGGCAGAGTACGATGGAGTGATCCATCCAGTCCGGTTCACGGGCCGTGTTCTGAATGACGCTGAACTCAGGTATCATATTGCCGAAAAGGAGGTGATTGCGATTCTCAGAGTCTTGGAAAATTTCAGAGCGCTAGTAGAGTCAAGTCCAGTGATTGTGGTGTACACCAGATACTCTGTGCTGAAGTGGTTGCTGACGTCGAATTCCACCGATGGTAGAAACGTGAAGTGGGGTCTGAAAGTTGTCGCACTGGGACTTGGAAATTCGCCGGATCCAGCGCGATGAAGATGGACTTCCAGCCATACTCGGCGCAGGCATCACACCCCGAGAACATTAGACGAGGTCTCTGAAAACCTGATTCCAGCCAAGGGGCGAGTCAAACCGCCAGCTCCTGTTAGTGTGGAAATGCTGGAAGCGGATTATCAGGTCATGTCCTGAGTTTCGATGGCGCAGCAAAGACGTCTACTCGTCTGGGAAGTTGTGGATGTATACTCTGGGAACTCCCGGGTGGAATGTACTGGAAGCCCGAGGATTTCCCCTGAAGGACGTCACTGTGAATGACTCGGAGTATTGTGGTCTGAATTACGGCCTGAAGATGGCGTTGGAACATGGAATACATGAGCTAGTGGTTGTTGGAGACTCACGTATCGCAATACAACAGGCTCAGGGGCTGATTAACTGCAACCAACCTAATTTACAGCGGAGGTTGGCAGAGTTTGAATCTCTGAAGACCAAATTCCAGACCCTGAAATTAGTGCATGTGAAACGCGAGTTTAATCAAGCGGCAGATTACTTAACTTCGAAGACTCTGGCACTTGGGGAAGCTTGGCAGGTACAAGACGCTGACGAGCTCACTCATCTACGACTAGTGTCTAAAGTCCAAGAGAAACTAATGAAGCCCTGCCCAGCTCCAAATGCGCGAGTTCAGGAGTCCGAAGTCATGACGGCTGAAGACCACGGTGTGACACCAGAGTCTGATGGAATCCCTGGCCCAGAATCCGCACCTTTACCACGATCAGCTAAAGTGTTGATCGCTGTGACCCGTGCCCAAGCCCCGAATAACACTGATCCGTCTGAGGATGACGATGAGCGTGAACCCCTGGGGCCTTTGGAGTTCCAGGCAGAACGTTGGCGGCGAATCAAGGCACATCAGAGCCACGACCCGTATTTGGTTGAGCTCATGAAGTTTCTGAAGGTGATGTGGGAGACCTACCACGGCCCCGAGTCAGGAAACTAGCAAGGGTAGCTGAGGATTTCATCTTGGATTCCAGAGACGTGCTGTACGTTTAAGTCGTGCTACCCGAGAGCGGCCTCGGGACAACGTCGATGAACTCAGACTGGTTGTCCCCAGAGATTTCCACTCAGACTTGCTACATTATGCCCACGAAGACTATCAAGGTGGACATCAGGGAATCAAGAGGACGTTCGAGAAATTGAGTTCAGAGTTCTACTGGTTGGGTATGTATGCCGATGTGGAAAGATTTGTGAAGGAGTGTGTGGACTGCGCTAGCGGCAAGGGGCGACCTCCAAATCCTGGACCGTCACCTGGGAATATTGAACCCAGCAGACCGTTTGAGGTTGTGTCCATGGACTTTGTGACGCATATGCCGAAGTCAGCACGCGGCAACACCTTCCTTCTGCTCTTCCAAGACATGTTTTCAGGGTACGTGATGTGTAAACCGATGAGTATCACCACGGCTCAAGACGTGGCGGAAGCCTATGAAGAACGTGTTTTCAGAAACTTCGGAGCCAGTTCTCTGATTCGTCATGACCAGGACCCCCGTTTTATGAGTGAGGTATTCAAGTGTTTCAGGGAACTCCTGGGTAGCAGACAACGAGCTACTCTAGGATACCGACCACAAGCTAACGGCCAACAGGAACGGTCGGTGCAAACTGTGGTGCGCGCGATCAAGGCATATATCTCTGAAGCTGATCAAAGTGATTGGGATGATCATGCCGAGCGTCTGATGTTCGCCCTGAACACGTCGTTCGATGCCACTCGTCTCGAAACGCCCTTTTTATTTGGTGCATGGGTGGGATGCTCGTGGAACTGTGTCCGCCATGCTAGGACCCAAGCCGTCGACGACTCAGGAACGAACCGCATATGAATGGAGAAGGAAGATGCAACGAGACTACAGTTATGCTGTGGCATGTGCCGAAGATCTCCAGAAGAAAGCGAAACGCGACCGGTCTGAAGAACAAACCAGGAAGTGGAACGAGTTATCAGAACGTCTGAAATCAGGTTTTGCTATAGGTGATGCCGTGGCTTTATATCCCTAAAGTACACACGGTGTTAGCCGGAAGCTAGCTCACATGTGGGCATGTCCGTTCAGAAATCGATGAGATGTTGGATGATTTTCCGCGTACGACAATCAAGGTTGCCAAGATACTGGTTATCGTGTGAATCCCTGGTGCATGTGGAGCCGTCGAAAACCCAGAGCCCTTTTTTCCCAGCGACCAACGATAGCGCTCGAGATTCCAGAAGACGATGACTTTGATGCTGCTTTGCTACCTGAAGATAGTTGGGAACCTGACGCTGAGAATGACGAGTATGAAGTGGAGAAGATTTTGGACACTCGTTGGGGTAAACGTACCAGAACGTCCAACGTCTCCGTGAATATCTTGTTAATGGAATGGTGTACGATGAGACTGAGTGCTACCGTTATCGAAGTTGAATTGC